>CAJQZN010034254.1:0-11547 GCA_907164685.1 Colias eurytheme | reverse complement strand
AATATCATGCTCCAATTAATTGTTTCAAAACATATTGTAAGGCATTTACTAGAAAAACCCTAGAAAAACCGGATAAAATCGATTAATGTGATAATAATTAGTAGGAACTCATATTTAATTAATTTGTTAAATGAAATACATATATTAAATATACATTTAATTAATATGATAATCTGAAAACAATTAACTAACGAACTTTCCTAATTTACATTTTTTTGTCGTGGTCCAATTTTTGCGCAACTATTTTAGTTGATTAATTTTATAAGTAAATAGTTACAATCAATATGTAAAATAATATCGATTTAATTTGCTCCAACATTATCTCGTAATCAAGAATTTATTCTTATTACATGTCACGTAGTTCCTTTTTCGTTTTTTTTTAGGTCTGGATTCTATGTTCTTTTTGTTACAAAGAACTGAAAATCGATGCCTTCAAGTTCAGTTAATTAAAAAAAAAAGCTTACTACAAATATGCAGATATAAATACCTAGTGTAAAATTACATTCAACCAGATAATTACAGGTAAAGTTTATAGTGCAACGACATGGTAATAAAAATTGCAGTACAGCTTTCAAACGACTGATCCAATCTTTCCTGTTAGGTTATTTATATTACCTTTATTATTATGTGGTTGATGTCTTTTAATTTATGAAGTGGATTTCTGCCAATCTCAATTTCGTAGCCGTCGTTTCGTCATTGAGCCCAAGTTGCAGCCAAAAAACTTGGAATACCTACTTGCCAAAGTGAGAAATTACTTCACACCGGAACAGCTTCTCGAACTTTATCAAGCCCAAGTTCGGTCGTGTGTGAAGTACTGTCTTTATCTTTGGGTGGATCCGCCAAAACTCACCTTGGAGCTTTGGAAGAGGCGAGCTTGCAGAATTATTGCCGATCTCTCGTTGATTTGTCGTAACCTCCAAAGTCTGGATCACCGCCGGAAAGGTGCATGTCTGTCGGTCTTCTATGGAAAACATTTCGGTGAATGTGCATACGAACTCCACCACCTTATTCCATCTCCGTTTCTTTATTGGACATCCAGGCGTGCATCTAACTTCATCCCTTCACTGTTGATATACCGCACATACGCACTCAGCCAGCGTTATGAGATTTCATTTTTCAAATCTCTCTTTCATCGTCGGTGTTCCCGGACCATTAAAATCTACAGCTCTTCAAGTCTAGTCTAGAGTGAATAGGCTTCTTCTAGGCAGACGTGCTCCTTCATAGATCACATCGCCGCTCTACATCAGGAGGGATAGTGGTCTCACGCCTGCCTATCAAGTATAAAAAGAAAGTTTTATACATCCCATATGATTAATATCCCCGTACCTGATTAGTCTTAAAGTTTAGGTCCAGTAAGTACTAACACGTACTAAGCATTATAGACAGAAGAAACAGTAGGAATATTATATAAGCGATTTTCTACGCAAATTGCGTAATATGTAGGTAATAATAGAAGAAAAACAATTCTATACATTTGAGACGAATCTACAACCCAGAATAAAATCCTTCAAGTCTCATTTAAATTATTAATGAATTATTGTGAGTTTGATTAATGTTACACGAGTTATATAATAGGTATGTGACGTTCCTGTGAAAATGATTATGTAGTTTTATATTCCCATAGTTGTTTACCAAATTGTTCGCTTATTAATCGTTTTAAATTTCATGATCATCACATAAATGTATCATATATACACAGAGCATTCAAACAAAGCGTGGTCGTTTTTCGTTTATTTGGTTTTTTTTAAAGCTCATCTAAATAAACAAAATTCATCTTTTCATAGTTATATGTACCTATGACATTATCAAATATCGTAAAATAAAAATAAAATGTATTCGCTGTAATTCTTGTTGCTCCGATAAAATAGGTCCAAACAAGGCTATGTCGTAACATTTGCTTTAAATTTTGACCTAGAATTTGTAAGAGCGTTCGAATAGAGCTTAGAGCACCAAAAAGTATTATATATATATTTCTGCTTCAAGAACCAAATAGGTCCAGACTATCTGTTCCAACTTCCAATGAATGCTATACTACAAATTTCTTTTTTGTTTTTATTCCGTCTCATATAGTTTCTTTACTCTTCCGCATTTAAGCTTCATTTAGACGAGGATCTTCCAGAGCGTTCGAGTATGTATGCTATTCATGTTTAAAATAGAAATAGCACTAATATGGATAGAATTAATAATAAGAAAAAACTAATTATATTAGTTCTTGTTTTTCTCATAGAAATTCCTGCAATTTAAATAAAGCTTAGGTTTAAACCATTACAATTATTAAACACAGATATTTAAGTACCTACTAGCACTGTGACTAGCACAGTCGCACAGAATACTTAATAGTAGCTAATGCTAGTATTAGGATAGGCCTCTATTATTATATATACAGCTTATTTAAATTGTAATATAGATTTTTTTTTCAGTAGTAGATAATATGACTACTGAAAAAAAATCTATAATATAGATTTTACTTAATACTGTAATATGACTACTGACTGCTACCAGTAGTAGTTAGTAGTATATTACTACTGAAAAAAAAATCTATATTACATTTTATGTATTTAATAATGAAACCAACTGTTAGGATGTACTTACTTACTATCAATAATGCAAAATAGGGACCCAAGTCGTAATTTTTTGTTTTCTTAAACATAAAATTACGACTTTGGTAAGATTTATAGGTAGTGCAAATTTTTAGTTTTTTGTTAGTTTTTCCTTATTTAAGTACATTTTTGTATTCTTTCCTTACGTAATACCTAATGATTTGTAGGTTTTCCACAAAATACTTTTCTCAAGTTGCGCAGCTTGGCAACAGCTTGGCAACAACCAACCTATTGTTTTTATGATATGTATTGCCAAGACTTAACAGGAAAAAGGTTTAAATACTCAGAACTTATAAACATACTTGCAAATAAATGCAAGTATGGTTATGACGTGAAAAAGTTTAATTGTAGGTAGTACATACGTAGTACCTATATTATTATTAGTCTGTGGTAGTACCTATATTCGATTATGCACGAGTAGTTTGTAATAATTAATAATAATTAAATAATAAATATTTCGGGACAATTTTCACACACGGCACGATCTGATCTGATCCCATACTAAGCTTTTCGCTTGTGTTATGGAAACCAGATGGCTGATAAACATACATATTATATAATTTTAAATAAATACTTTTATAGATAATTAACACCCAGACATAAGGCAAACATCTATGTTCATCACACAAATATTTGCCCCGGGTGGGAATCGAACCCACAACCTCCCTTGTAAATATGGTATTAACAATTAATGAAATATCAACAATTACTACAAGTAGTGCAATTAAGTTTATGTAAAGGCCCTAACTTGTAGTTATCTAGATAAAAACGCTTTAGGACATACATATTTTAATTATTGTTATCAAAGGAAGTCATTCTATATTTTTGATTATAATTGGAATTAAATTAAAATCCATTATGTATTATGTACATATCATTTCTTTACCAGCTCAAGTTTAAATTGTCTAAAGCTCTAAAAGCGTCAATAGAAGGGCAAGAGACTCTATAATATTAATCTTGTATACGAGGGTCATGCCAAAAGTTGTTAGATGCTCTTTACTTAATAATTTGATACTGGCAAGTTATACACCATCGTAAACACTAGTTATTTAGTGTCAAATTTAAATATGGAACATATTTGAATTCAAATATTTTTTGCTCATAAAGGCTTATTTTTGTGACAATCTGGCGGGAATTTGCTTGCAACAATGGAACTCAATCGACGAGATTTTCGCGCTATGATTTATTATGATTATAAAAAAGGTTTAAAGCCGCAAGAATGTTTTAAACTTTTGGTTACTACTTTTGGTGAATCTGCTTGTTCACGAGCAACAGTTTTTAATTGGTTTGCTGAATTCAAAAGAGGACGGGGAAGCTTTGAAGATGAAGCGAGGACAGGTCGGCCGCCAACCGCAGTCACTAAAGAAAATATTCAAGCAACTGAAAAATTTATTCGCGAAAACCGACGAATTACATATGTAGAGCTTGAGCGAGAACTGGGTATTGGATCAGCAGCGTTGCAAACCATTATTCATGATCACCTTTCTCTCCGTAAGCGTTGTTCAAGATGGGTGCCGCACAAACTGACCGATGAGCAGAAAGACCGCCGGGTAGATTGGTGCCGATTTATGATAGAGAAATTCGACGGAGGCGAGAAGAAAAACGTATACGATATACTTACAGGTGACGAAACATGGCTGTATAACTACGATCCCGAAACAAAACGACAATCGACTGTATGGTGCTTCGATAATGAACCAACACCAACGAAATGTCGTCGTGCACGCAGCACGCAAAAACAAATGATTGCCTCGTTTTTTTGTAAGACCGGTCATATCGCTACTGTAGTGCTAGAGGATCAAAAAACAGTTAATTCTGAGTGGTATGTGTCAATTTGTGCCCCCTCAGTATTGTCAGCTTGGTGTGACAAGCGACCGAAGTCAGGAATCCGGCACCTTCTTTGGCACCACGACAACGCCTCGGCGCACACGTCCGCCAGAACACTTGATTTTTTTAATTCAAAAAATGTGTCTATCCTGCCTCACCCGCCATACTCTAATGACTTGGCACCTTGTGATTTTTACTTGTTTCCCAAAATTAAAGAAAATTTGAAAGGAAATAGATTTGAGAGCAAGGAAGATGCATTGGCTGCCTATAATTTCGAAATTTCCGAGGTATCTGGAAAAGAGTGGTCAGAGGTGTTTTCCAAGTGGTTTAAACGCATGGAAAAGTGTATACATGCTCGGGGTGAATACTTTGAAAAGATAGATATAAGTAACAAATAATAAATATTATGGTTTTCGAGTATCTAGTTTTTTTTGGCATGCCCCTCGTACGATCATTGTAGACGTATGCACAACAAGTACAAGTTTGGAATATTACATAATAGCCAGCATAAGCGTTATAATATATTGTGTGTCATTGAATATTTAAAAATACCTACAGAACTTTTTATTTTTAAGGTCGCCCACTTTACACTAAAATTAATAATCAGTGTGAAATAAATCAAATAAGTTAATGAAATGGCAAAAAATCATTCATCATCCGCTACAAACTGGTGTTAAAAATAAATTGCGATTTGCATTTTTTTTATTTTTGGTGTGAAGAAGCCAATGACCTCCGTGATAGATTTGCCATATTTATATTAATTTAGTTATTTAAACTGAAGTAATAGGCACGTGGATGAACAATGAAACATACGCAAAAATTATATATCTCTCAATGTTTTTATACTACATAGGTATTTTGTTGGCATAAATCCTGATTCAAACGTGTCATTAACCGACTTTTTAAATAAAGCAATGTACGTATCTATACAAAATTTTCAAATATGGGATTTACCACATATACCTAGTTAATGTTAATGACATGGCAATTTCCTAATTTATGCAAAAACTGTTATACGACCACATTTGTCGATTAAAAACAAAATAAAAAGATTTAAACCTGCTGCATAACAAATCACTTGACGACTGAATGCAACAGAATCAAATGGCAATAAATTACATCATTTTTTTTTATAAATTATCCAGCTTGTAACTTGCAACGTCATTTTAAGCTCACACAGCAACCCAACCAGTTTTTGAACGTTAGTTGACTAGCTGTATTAGCCAGTATGTAGAAAAATTAAAAGCATAAGTACGAGAATTTTCCTTAAAACTTACTGCAGCTAGATCATGTGGCATTTAACTATAAGCAAGTTTGTAATTACGTGTTGTTAACATACTTCAGAAAGAGCAGTGCACACTAATGTATGCAATATAAACTGAGCAATTTACGCGCTAAAAGTAGTATCAAACTGATTATATTATTTTTATGACAAGGTGTAAAAATAATATAAAATTTTATTTATGTTGCAACAATATAAAATGTATCACAATTTCAGATTGATTCATAACTGAAAAGCTCTTGTTATTCTTATGTAGAGCATATTATATAACGGACATTTACCTAAATTAGTTAATCACATATCATTAAATTAATTTGAATTTCATTCACATTAGAAATATTCGGAGAATCTCGTTAAAATAAAGCAGTTTTAGCAGGAAAATATACAATATTTTTCCTCAGATATTCAATATTGAATGTTGAGAATTGTGTAAACTTGCGTGGATCTTTAACACGACCACTTCTCAAGCAAGCCTTGTACTCGTATTTCTTAGAAAAATTGAAAGTAAACTCAATATCCTGTAAATTGTATTGACAATTTATTCCATTGCGGTATTACACTTATGCGTTAATGAACGAAATAGACTCCGACTGGATAAATAAAGAAAAAATGTAATATAAAAGCAGTGTTAAAATACCTGTCTGTCCGGTTGCTATACGGACGTCATATATTGCCTGTAATAAAATTCGCTTGCTAAGCACGCAAGGTATGAAAGTTTATGATTATGGAAGGTCTATTTATTTTGCCTTAAGTTTAGCTGTAGGGGGAAACCGGGAGACTTGCCCAGGTGGGAGAGTTGAACCACTTTCAATAACTTTTTAAATTAGGCTCCAAATTACGCCAAGTGGCAAACAAATAAACGCGCGTAACCCGCCAATCCCAAGCAACTCCCAATTTTGAGTGATAACAGACGCGTTCGAACGTGAGATCCGAAAAAGTGGTTTCATCGTCGCGGAGTGAATTTTTTTGGATTTGTTGTTTTAATTGCTATGCACGCATTTATGACGGTATGTATCAAACACCTACGTTATTGCATTACTAGATTATCATATTTTGTCGTATGTTCAGTGTTGTTCTCCAGTTGATAGTGGATTTCTTGGAAAAAATCAAGATATGGCCTTGTGTCGGGTTCGGGAGAGTTGAACCATTCTGCAGTCGGGAGACTTAAACAGTGGTTCAACTCTCCCTTTGCAGTTTGTATAGGTACAATTAAGTTAGCTTTTGTTTTGTTTCAGAAAGAAAATGCCATTTCAGAATAAGCCTAAGGAAGGTAGTCGTCACAGGAAACCATTTATTAAGTCTGAGATGAAAAGCGCAGTCAGAGAAATAAAGAGTGGCAAATCTATTCGTTAAATTGCAATCACGTATGGGATAGACAGAACCACTTTACGGTATTACCTGTTAGGTGAACAAAAGTTAACGCCTTTGCAAGACAAAACTAACATTCGATTACGCCAAATTCCTCCAAATTGAAAGGAACGTATACAAGAGGCAAATATTGAAGAAAAGAAGATATAAGAAGTCTGAGAGTGAAACAGAATCAGAAGAAGAAATCTTTAATTTAAAAGTTCTAATGACGAAGATTGGGAAGAAAATAGGGATGAGTCTTGGTTTTCCTTTGTTTGTCAGTCTGATGAGATATTGGATATAAGCGTCTTTGTGTTTCTTGTTGGGTACATCCATGAGGTATGTGTCGGCCTCACTAAAAATGGCGTAGAAGAGTTAATTTGTCACAATTGCAATAAAATGTAACGAGCAACAAATTGAATTACTAAACCTATGTTGATTTTGCATATGCAATCTTTGAGACTGATAGCTATTCTTAATTAATTGTAAGAATGAATGTCTTTAAATTAGTTTTGGTAGATTTATATAGCAGTAGATACCTCAAAACGAGCATTTAATTAATAAAAAGAAGCTAATGTTATGTTTAGGAGTTGTTCTGAAAACATTTGGTTAATTATTTTCACTAAATTGTTTACAAGATGATTATGAATAATGTAGTTATTGTTAAATGTGTCTAAATAATACATAACTAATGGATAATATGCTTTATTTGCTTCATTTCCCCTCTCTAAAAAGGTATGGGCAAGTGTCCCGCACCTGATGGGCAAGTGTCCCGCCGGTTGGGGAGACTTGAATCAAAACTCATTTTTCATTACAACTTAGTTTACTACGTTCTGGTTGCAATTTTTATTTTCAGAATAGTATAAAATCTTAGCTAGATAATAAGGCTTCCATATGGTGTAGATCTTAAAGCTCTCAAGGTCACTGATCAGATTTTATAGAGTTTTTAGTAAAAAGCGGTTCAAGTCTCCCGGACTCCCCCTAAAGGTTAGATATTTTTAGATACAATAATGATTATTTCAAAAGCTCTAAAAGTAGTGGAGTGACGATCGTGCAAGTTGTATTGGCTTCGAAGGCGTAATTGACTTGTATACTATGTTATATGTACCTATAACTAGCTTTCCGCCCGCGGCTTCGCCCGCTTTGTCTAAAACCTAATAAATTATATACTAAAACCTTCCTCTTGAATCACTCTATCTATTACAAAAAACCGCATCAAAATCCGTTGCGTAGTTTTAAAGATTTAAGCATACATAGGGACATAGGGACAGAAAAAGCGACTTTGTTTTATACTATGTAGTGATGTGGTTCTTAAGGAAGCTTTCAGTTTTGTTAAGTTTTCTACAAAGCGGGCGAAGCCATGTTCGGAAAGCTAGTATATTATGTAAAAGGAGAAAGTCAGAGGAGCTATTTTAATAATATAAAATAACATAACAATGCCAAAAGATTGTCTGTGTTCAAAATAACTTTGTTTTCCGAAGTGCGTGTTGTTATTTACATGCGGCCAAGACATTGGAAAAAGCTTTTCCACATTTGTTTTCCGGTTCTATTTAAGGATTTCAGAATATATTTTAAGCACATTTTAAGGGAATTTTACGGTTTTTTTACGGTTGTTTTTTAAGTTTTATTAAATTTAAATATTTATTAAATATAATAAATTTTTTAATATATTATTATTGTAGGACAACGTAATAATATAAAATACTATGTTTTGTATGTTGGTCCGTATACAATTTTCTAGAATCTAGACGTACAATGTGTCATATTTCGCTAAAATTCTGCTTATTTTAAGTACTGTCCTTGTAACTTGGTGCAAGTTTAATTTTTTGCTAGATACCAATTACCACTTCATGTATCTCTCTACCGACTATGTAGTAGGTACATTTATAATTATAGTGGAGGTAATAATCAAGAATGCACAAAAAGTCCCATTATTTTTAAGTTTGGAGTAATTTGGAGTAACAATTAAAAACTTGTTATAAAAAAGTAATTAGCGGGTTTCGGGTGCAATTACATAACGTTAGCATTTTTTGGCAATTTGATTGCGAAATGTAATTTTTTTACCCTTATAACAATAAAATTGATTCTCCTCTTCTTTAAAGTTTGGCAAACAAGTAAATTATGATTTAAAATGATAATGAATTAAATAGACTCCGACTGGACTATGCCGAGCCGTGTGTGAAAAATGTCCTGTAACATTTATTTATTTATGTTAATTACAGGAGAGCTTTATAAGTAAGGCAATTTAAAGCTTACAAGGTCGACAAGTTGTCAAGCAATTATTTTGTATACCTACTTAAACAATAAAAAGTATTCGGATAATATTATGGATTGATTAATTTATTCGAGGTCATGTTTTTTGTAAATATTGTATCAAAATAGTTAACGGTATTTTACAGATAACGGTTTTTTATTAACAAAAATAATTTTGATCTACCTATGCTGAAAATTTTCATAAAAATAATAATATTTCTGTAAGCTATTTCAGTTAAAGAAAGCTTAAATGAACGAAAAAAATATTAGTGGAGCTAAAAGTTAACATTTTTTAAGAATTGATCTTGTTGTTATCTTACATAATATATAAATAATATACATACTTAAAAGTTTCAGGGTTTCATAAGGACCAATGATACAAATATTCTAATCAGTAACAATGTAGCAATCAATTGGGGTCAATATGTTTGAAATAACTTATGAAGGATAATAATTGAACATCGTTACGATCAAATACAGATGCAATAATATTAATCATAAAATCATATACATAAACAAACAAGTACCTAATATTAACAGTTTCCATTCCTTTAAAAAATAAGTTATAGTATAATAATATGGCATCCGTAAGATCACGTTCGGAGGAGACAGGGAATTAAAAAAACATTAAAATTTTGCATTAATTTCATTTGTGTATGTCTAAATACAGTAACATTATTAATTTTATTTATTTTTACCTACTGATTTATTTTTATGTCATCATGATTATATCACAGATACTATCTAGGTTTATGTGTAAATGGGCGTGACTCCAAACACAACTCGTTATTAAAAAGATCGTAAACTTCTCTAGTCCTTTATCAGTTCCACTTCACATTAATTTGAGGAAATGCACAATTCTTGTGAAAGTGGTTAAATATTTTATGAGAAAGTTGTCGTCAAAAGAAGTATGAAGAGCCTTAGTAGGAAGTCCTTGAAGTCTTCTAGAAAAGGAAGTTTAAATTTGCAAAAGAATCTATCAAAACATAATTTATGTATTTCTTAATTTAAACCTAATTAATCAAGTTTCGTGATTTATCTATAGCGATTTACATACAAGTATAACGGGGCCGTCGCATTTTTTAAATACCAATAAAACATATTGCCTTGACTTTGCACCCATGTCGGTGAACTTTAAATTTTGATTACCTATTATATAATAATAGTAAAATTAATATTCAATCAACAATTCAGGTTATAAAATATAGATACTCCAACGTATTTATTAACCCTGATCTACGAAATTTAAACGCGACAAAGTTGAACTCCAAAACAATCAACAAAGAACATTCCGTATCTAAATTGGGAGTCGAGCGTGCTTCTGCACGAATTGAGCCAAGCTTGTTCTGGGGAAAAGCAAAACCCCCAATGAATATCGGCGTAATAAAGTCGGACGTAAAAGTCACTGTTTTTTGTACGATGAGAAGATTCCTGTGAACAAGTCGTTTAATCCCATAGTCAATTCTTTTATCGCTATCCCTTCACTTTCTCTTTAAAGCTGTCATTTCATTTGCAAGGACTCTATATCATCATATACATGTACTGTAGCCTGTACTTTACTTGTCACGTGGTAAAACTACGAGTCATGTCAGTAACATCTACGTAAAATACTATCAAATATACGAAGATAAAAATAAAGATAAATAGGAAAACATAACATAGGTATACAAACAAGTACATACATATATTACATAATTCGTATAACAATTATCATAAAATTCGAATTCTTGTCTAAATTATAGTTGGCCTTGACTTTTAGAGCATTGATGGCGCATAAGATATTAATAATGTTGTAAATTTATTTTGCAGGTGTCGCGTTCCAGAATGTGAAGACGTCAATCCAACTGTGGAAATACCGACGTGGTGGCCGAAAGACGTGAACGCAAAATGCTTTAGACCCGTTGTAGACATGAGAAAATATCATATAGCGAACGATACATGTTCGAATAACACGTTTCTTGAAGTATTAGAAGAATGTCACGATTGGGTTTTTGAAAATGATAATTCGATAGTAGCTGCGGTAAGTTTGTTGTTTGATAATATCACGTTTTTTCAAGCTTGGATCTTAAACGCACGTGAGGACGCTTGAAGCATAGCAATTATCGACACTACATTGGTTATCAGGTCGTAAACTACCTAATGGTCGAAGGCAGGTAATTAAAATTGGGATTTTTATGTGACTGATATCTATAATATTATCTATATGCAAGTTTTACTTTTATTAATAGATGGCAGATA
>CAJQZN010034251.1:0-29048 GCA_907164685.1 Colias eurytheme | reverse complement strand
ATAACTAATTAATTATATTCGTTGATAATGGACTTCTCTTATCATTTGTAAGGATTATGGGTCAAAAGTTTACAAAGTAAAAATTTGTACATATAAACAATCATGATATGGTGTACAAGGTTATTAACCTAATTTAAGAAACATTTGTTCACAATACCAACAATAATATCAATTATTTAGTATGCCGTTGAGAAATTAATAAGATCTTTTAAAACTATTCTTATGCATGTAAATTTAATGAACCAATTTTTATTTCTATCTTTTCTTACTCTGACTTAGAGTATGACTAAATTTTATTAATAGAAGTTGTTTATAATCAGTCTAGACATTGTTGTTACTTCTAAATAAATAGCTTTCATACCAAAGATTTGATATCATCAAAAGCATAATATTTATAGAGTGAATTGACTTCTAGGGGCTACAATTGGCACACAGCAGTTTATCAGTGTCCATAAATTTGAATTAAATTTATCTCAATATCTTAGGATTATTTTGATGAACTCCTTGTTATCTTGCATAACTTGCATGTTAGACATTTATGTATTTAATTTATTTAAAAATATTATTATTTATCTTATCATGCTGGTATTGTAAAGGTGAAAGTTTAATTGCAAAAATAATAAACTCTTGCATGCAAAAATAATTCAACAGATATTATTATTTTGTGAAATGCTGATAGATTCATTATATTCTAGAATACATGAGTCTATTGGTGCATTATAATATCTGGTAATCACACACCGGTCTTAGTAAATAATTAAAATTGTCTAGATGAAATCGCTGCAAAGCGATAAGACCGCAAAATGTTCAAATGTATTCTTAGGTTAAGTTTTATTTTATGATTCTCGGAGCAATAAATAATAAATAAATAAAATTCTCCAATTTTTTATAGACTGGGTATTTGTCTCTTTCCCGCCAATATCACTTAACGGATTATGATGATGATGATTATGTATAAGAAAAACACATAAGTTATTGAAAATCTCGCTATTCTCTTGGTTCAAATGAAACTGGAACAGCTATTGATTCACATTTTTAGGTGCTTATTTAATTTAATTCATTTTCTTCCTTATTGACTAGACTAGTAATTTATTCTGAATAAACAATTTTTGATAAAGTATTCATATTTTGTATAGAATAAATATTGTAAAGGTTGTCTTTACAATGTACTACGGCTAATAATAATCAAGCCTTAGAAAATAAAACCTATAGATTGTAGAATCACATTCACTTGCACAAGGATGTTGCCTTGGACTATTGTCAATTCGTAGCGACTGTATAAACTGCATCATGTATAAATTATAATGAATGTTAGAAAAAATGGTGTGTTAATACCATATCGCTCCGTCACTTCCGAATTTTTTTATCTCTCTTCTGAGTGAATCATTGATAGTTGATAATCTATATGATTATCGTGCATAATCTTAAAATCCTTTCTAATAAATCCTGATTCACGTTACAATGCACCGGGGACGGGCCGTGCCGAATCTGGGAAACAAATGACACAATACCCATCGAAATTTATACGCTGAGCCCGGCGGGGTGTTGTCCGTGCACGGTCGAGCCACGGCTAGGCATAAATCACTTCAATACAAAAAGTATACAATAATGTTTGATTGTGCCGCGGTACGGTCGGGGCACGACCCTGCCCCGAGACGATGTATCGAAAATATTCGAACAAAAATTCGAAATACGACTGTTGGTTTTTCCCGCCGTATAGTTTTATATTGGATTTAATTTAATAAAATGAGTCTCTTTCGCAAATTGCAAGTCTCTCGAAATTTTTTATACATTCGTGATCATTTGCTTCTTGCCTCGTCGATATACCTATTTATGCCTTGCTATTCGCACGAATGTGTCAATGAACCACAATGGTTTTTTCTCCTCTCCTGAAGATTCTTTAAATTATAAATATTTGTAAACTTTGTTCCAGAACTACCACGAAGCTCAAGATTTAACAGACGGAGATATAAAAAACTTAGCAAAACTATCAGACAGGGCACATTTCAGACAAGTGCTCGATGAGATCTTGATACCGCGTGTGGTTGGTACTCCCAACCATGAGAAGGTCGGCAATTACATCGTTAATGAGATGAAGGATCTCGGCTGGGACGTCACAGAGGATGTGTTCCCGGATAAAACGCCGGTGTTTGGTACTCTGAACTTCAGGAACATTATCGCCAGGTTGAACCCGAACGCTGATAGGTATTTGGTACTAGCGTGCCATTATGACAGCAAATATACGAGGGAGCATGTATTTATTGGTGAGTAGAAATTAGAATTATGATCGTTACTTTCTTACTCTCTTACTGTAATGTTGCAAATGCGGAAATGTATCTTTCTTCACGTCGCAACAGAGCGGCGCCGGCTTTATAGTTTAATTTATGTCTGGAAAAAGTTAGTATACTAGAAAATGATATACACTCGATATTAATAATAACCTATCCTAATCCAAAAGTCGCAAAGATTGATCTAGCAATCCATTTTCTGATAAAAGTCTGTCAATTATCTGCGGATTATTACTAAATAATATACCTAGGAGATATATTAATAATTTCGGGCAATGGGCTACTTCTTCTATTTACTGCGTTGAAACAATACACTTTCATGGGAATTTAACCGAACATTGTCAAAGCCGCGAGTTCGCAAGCCTAGTTCACGGGCTAGCTTCAAAATTAAAATCTTATATATAAAACTAGCGACCCGCCCCGGCTTCGCACGGGTGCAATGCTGATACAAAATACACTACAGAAAAACTGTGAACGTTGTATATAAAATTAAAAACATAGCGGTCCGCTCGACTCGCCCGATAGCCGGGCGGCCGGCCGGTACCGCCGCAAACGCTACGTCCCGCAATTTTTAAATCTGTAATATCTTCGAAAATATTCACTTAAATCATACGGTGTAGTACGGGCCATATAGATCTATATTAAATGAACAATGTATTCAAGGTATTTAATTGGTTAAGGATTAATGCTGTATTAGTTAAAATCGCATCGAAAATTAGCCATTATTTGTCGTAAAAAGTAAATGACAAAAAAAGTTATTGTGGGTTATCCATAAGAGATAGACATATACCATCGCGGACTTTTCTGTAGACCTTTTCAATGTGTATAATACTTAGTACATTATTTTGATAAAACTCGTAGGGTTCAGCCTGCGTTTGCAATGTAAGCGGAGAAAATGTAATTTTTTACGACATCACATTAGAAACCTCCAAAATAACAGTACTTCTCCACTATTTAATGGATGTTATTATACATATAAACCTTCCTCTTGAATCACTCTATCTATTAAAAAAAACCGCATCAAAATCCGTTGCGTAGTTTCAAAGATTTAAGCGTACAAAGGGACATAGGGACATAGGGACCGGGAAAGCGACTTTGTTTTATACTATGTAGTGATTCTCGTGTCACAATGTTAGTCTGCATACTCCTCCGAAACGGGTCGACCGATTCTCATGAAATTTTCTGTGCATATCGGGTAAGTCTGAGAATCGGCCAACATCTATTTTTCATATGTACCACGGGCGAAGCCGGGGCGGGCCGCTAGTATACGATAAATAGAAGTGTGATGTTATAAATTTGTGACAAAGTAAACAGTATTCATTTCTCATCTTACATTCGAGATTAAATCAATCGCTCTTTAAATTCCATTCTCCATTGATTACTGATGTACGCACGTTTCTTAGTAATTGAGAAATGATCAACGTTTGAAAAAACGTTTAGCGATAGAATACTCATAACTTATTTATATTTAAAATGCTAGTTGGAAAAACATCACTTAATTTTAGATTAAATTTATCCTCATTATGTAATTTATGTTCTATGATATAGCTTTGAGATTTGTTAAAAAATTCGTCATAATTATGAAAACATGATAATGTCTTCTCTGTGTTTTTTAAGAACTGCTTGATAACAGATAAACTTCATTCAAACCAAACACTAAAATAAATTGCACATAAAATAAACCAATTTTTAAATTCTATGTATACAGTAAACTATTGGACGAAAAGTATAATAACTTTAGAAAAAAGGTCACAATTTCAATTTTGTAGAAGCACGTAGAATTTATTAAATTAGTAAGTTGACTTTACTATGCTTCGGCCATTGTTAACCTTTGACCTATATAAAAGTTAAATAAATAGCTACATGCCGCTTGGGCCGTAGGCGGTAGCTTATTGTAAGTCACCTTTGACCTCGTTGGTTTGCCGTTTTGACTAGCGCAGCTCTTGCTGATTTAGGATAAAAAAGTGTCATTAACAGGACACATAATATCGAGTTTGTTAATTCTTGTGTCTACATTTAATTAATTGGGTAGGCTAGAAATTAGAGATTTTAATTGGAGATTTATTTATATAATTTTGCTTAGATCAAAAGTGCTGTGATATGACTTAAGTACGTAATTAATATTTTCTTGAACTATCTTATTTATAAAGTTTAACAATGATAATATAGTCATATAACAGAAAATCTTTAGAAAAGCAGCGTAGTACATTATTTTTTAGTTTTCGCGTAGCTCATGCCTTAGACCACGCAACTCTCACTACTTTTATGAGGTCTTTATTGACATACCGATTGCTATTTGCTCTGCGTGAATTCATTCGCAACAAGAAATTGTTATTTATTCGAATGATTCGATTGAGCGATACATTCTGATTAAGTAGAGCGATCACAATGTATCCACGTATACTTTTTTTGCTAATATTGTAAGAGAAACGAGTTGTTCGTTTGTATGGACATCTTATGCTTAGGATTACATAACTGATTTTGAACACACAAAAATAAGGAAAATAAGTGACGGTTTCGTAGTCGGTGGTAAATATAGAGTTACAACAAGAATATAAATGGAATAGGATTTTTTTAGCCGAAGGAAATATGACCTTGTTATCTATATCCGTTATTAAAATAGGTACCTACCGACATGTCAATAAGTATTTAATAGTCAGCCTAGATATAATATATACTCTAACGCGACAGATGCAATGCTAGAGCGGATCGAAAAGGTTTGCACTTTGTATAGTGATACTCAAAGTACTATAATTCAAATAATGTAAACATAAACACGATATTCACTACACTCGAAGTATGATATTTAAATAATATTTAAATTTATGCTATGCATATTTGATGCCCCTATTGTTATAAAAATTTGGTAAACATCCATTTGGCATCTATAGAGTTTAAAAAAATTGTATTCTTTTCGAAACTCAAATCTTTACACTATTACAACGTACACTAATTTAGTCATAGATAATTTAAGAACACAAAAGCATAAAGCATGCCACTCACGAACGACCTTGGCCAACAGGCGCGACGGACTCCGCGGTTCCTTGTGCCATGATGATAAACCTCGCCAAGGTTATGTCCACATTACTAGACCCCTTGAAATCCAGCTCGCCAAGCCTGATGTTCATATTCTTTGATGGGGAAGAGGCCTTCCGTCACTGGGGGCCGAAGGACTCCATTTATGGCGCAAGACATTTGGCCAGCACGTGGAATGACATGCATTACAAAGATGGCGCGAATCACTTGCAGAGAATGGTATGTTGGTTTGAACACGTACGATTTTTTTCTTATGGTATCTATGCGTGTTCATGATGATATTTGTTGGAAATTATCTGTTGATGTAATATTATAATGCCTATGCTATCTAGATGTAGTGCGTAATTATTTATTTAGTTTTATTTTAACGATTCACGGTAAAATTATCAAAATATATAATATTATGATGAATAATAATACTTTTTTCTTTAGAGTATTCCATTTCAAACTTAAATTTGAACATTTTAAATATGGATTACGTTGGAAATATTATACTTCAAGTTCATAATATTTAATGCCACACAAAAAATGACCACAAAAAAAGATTTGTGGCACTCGGGGACTGCCGCGGTAAAGCTATTGCCTCCGTGTCCGTCGAAGTGGGGAGCGTGAGGTTTTTTCGTTACGGAATTTCTGGATTCGGTCCCCGCGCTCAGGGCCTGCGATAGAAGCTATGCAATAGCTTAAAATCTTATTGAATTTTCCAGGACGTTCTAGTACTCCTAGATCTCCTCGGCACCCCAGACCCGTCATTCTACAGCTACTTCAAAACGACAGAGCGCTGGTATGTCCGCCTCGCAAGCGCTGAGCAGCGGCTGAGCGAGTTGAAACAGCTGACTGGGTACTCGCAGGGCAAGCCGGAACAGACGTACTTCAAACTGGCCAGCTCTGGCGCGTTTATAGAGGACGATCATGTACCGTTTATGAGGAGGGGTGAGTTATATGTTTTCAATCTTATTGTTTTTAATAAACACAGGTCTACCATGAGGTTTTCTTAGA
This sequence comes from Colias eurytheme, assembly GCA_907164685.1. Lineage (NCBI taxonomy): Eukaryota > Metazoa > Arthropoda > Insecta > Lepidoptera > Pieridae > Colias > Colias eurytheme. The sequence goes on along the minus strand of CAJQZN010034251.1, from coordinate 22,725 downwards.
AGAATATGTTTGAAGTGAAACGTCTTTAGGCGCGTTAAGAGTAAAATTTCAAGGTCGCGTCATTGCAATACCGTCACGTCATGGAGTAAGGCGACGATTTTTCGGTTAATTAGTTGCTTTAAATACAAATAAGCTTGTGCTATATATACCTAAATACATAAAAATCGATACGTTAACGTTAGTGGGAAACTATATCAAATGCATCGTGACAAATGTTCATCTTATCACTACACAGTCATTTGTAATGTGTAATATTTATCGACTTTACGTTATCAGCGCAGAAAATTTGAGAATTCGCTATCAACAGCATTAAGAGAAATAACAGATTTTATGTAGAGTTTTTGAAGCGTTAAATAACGGTTTACGGTGTTACGGTTATTTAACATATGAAATGGAAAAATTTAGTAATTACAAATGCATTTAAAAAAATGGAAATTGTCTCTAGACTAACAAAAACATTCGCCATCTCTTAGTTTTTCTTCTGCATAATGTTATAATTACATTTTTTTAACTTTTCAGATGTAGACATCCTGCATATAATTCCAAATCCGTTCCCGAGCGTATGGCACACGGCCGATGACAACATCAACGCGCTAGACTTCAACACTATAGATAATTTAAACAAAATCTTCCGAGTATTCGTCGCTGAATATCTCCATGTGAAGCCCTAGCGACGGTGGCGTTTCTTGTTATATTACCCTGTGGACTTTGATTACTCTGTGGACTATGATTACTCTGTATGATGTTATCTGTGGGCTGTGCAATTTGGCGCGAAACGGCTGTCAATTTGACGTGAATTTGAATTTTGAAATCAAAACATTATTTGTTTCAAAGTGTAATTGAGATTAATTATATCATTGTTGAATTTTATGTATACCACTTATAAACACAAATAAACTTATGTATTGAATTCAGTTCAATAAAATTTTAAATAATGTACACGACAAAAAATCTTAGGTACGTACGTACTCGTAAGTTTGTTCGTATTTCGTATAAACGTGAGATGTACTTACATATTTTTGTGATATAAATGAAAAAAAAGCTATAGACATATACCTAAACACACAACAAATTATCAGCAGTATGTACTTACTTTATTTACTCAGGTTCCCTTATTTAAATAAAATCCATACATACATACATACATAAGTACATAATTTTTGTTAAATTACTTTAAATCACAGTTATTATGAAATTACCCTCTACTAACATTAGTGTATACAAAATTTAAATTGTTGCAGCAATGATGAAAAGCGAAAGTATTGTTAAACATTCCGCTATAGATACATTCCTATAATAATTGTACATATAATTTTCTATTGTACATAAGTGTGTGTGTAAAACGTGGACGCGATTATTATAATGCGTAAATTGAAAGGCCTTGGTGTTGATATGCTTTATTTAACATTCTTATAGCTTTCGTATATTTAGTGTCGCAACTAAAAATAACTAAAAATCTAAAAGAAATATCTACTAAAGGCCTAATTAAATGAATATTACTATTTTAATAAAATATATACTTAAACCTAAGCCTTCTTTCTAAGGTATGCGAAGCAAAGGGGTAAATTGAAATTGTAATTGTAAATAAATTAATAAATACGTAAATTTTATCAAGATTATCAAACAAAATGTTACAAGCTATATGTTTTGACGTAGAAATTGTATTTTCATTAAAACTATATACCTGAAAACATGATTTGTTTTCATGTTATCGCCCACGCTTTACGTGAGAGTAGAATGTAGAAAATAATCTTATCTATTTTCATAAAATTATTTATTAACAATCGTGTTAAGAAAAAGTACGTTAACGCTTTAAATGGAGATTGCCTTTAATTATTTATTAGTGAATAAGAAAAATCATTTCTTGCTCTCCTATATTAATAAAAAAAAAATTAATATGTATATGATATTTTTAGATATTATAAAATTCCCAACTACATATTACATATTATGTTGTTCACTTTTGACATTGTTTTTGAGTTCCTACAAACGGTTGTGTTTTTTTAAATTGTATTTGTGCGGAAATTAAAACGAGCTCACACAAAGAATAACTCGTGCTTTTTAAATGTTTTACAAAGCTGCTACAAAAATATATTTTTTATAAAATTTTGTGTACTTAACTAACAATACTTTTGTTTGTATAGGTTCCTTCTTTAGTTTTAAGTAGGAACACACAATAAGTAATTTATAACGTACATGAATGTATCTCTTATTAGTGTTAAAAATCAAATAAAAAAATATTATATCGTTATTAAAAATACTATTGAAAATGAATGTGTTTCTTTTACCTATCCCGCACGCTCATGTGAAAAAATAATATTGCATACTATTCCGTCCAGCAAGCATATTATCTAGAATTCTCAATCTAACCTCATTATGTATGTATAGAAGTAGAATGAGCGGAGAGCATTCTTTCGTTGTTATGTGCGTTCGAAAAGATTCTATGCAATGTTCTAATATTGAACAACACTAAATACGTGTTCGTTTACACTAAAAGATCACGAAAGAATGCTATTGCTCGAGCGCTGTTCGTTGGACGTAAATGACGATACGCCACTGAAAAGTATCAACAAAAATCTATTGAGTGGTTTTCGATGGTCGTGGGTTAAGATTCGTGGCGCATGTTCACGCGCTCGGTGGATTTTGCACACTTGCGCGCATATATTCATTAATACTAAGTTACCAGGTCCTTGCCAACGCACAAAAAATATACGAAATAAGGAAAATTTATGTCGAGTAAATAAAACAATTCCATGTATTTCATAGTTTATTCAACAATACAAAAGGTCGTATTTTAAATAAGTTAATATTTTAAAAAGTGGAAATAAACATAATTTCACTTACAGTTATATTGCATTTGAATAAGACTGAACATGTTCAGAAAAATACGACTTGGGTACCTACCATAGAAATCTAAATAACAAGACACATAGAAGTGCTATAATGTCATAATTCATATGAAAACCGCTGTCGCCAAAATCAACACATTCAAACCGAAAGCTAAACAGTACACACAAGTAAACTATGCCTTTTATTGGACAGCTTGATTTTAGTGAAAACTAACTTAACTACTTATTAAATTAAGCTTTTGAATATGTATCCTTACGCACGAATTTACGGTTTATTTTAGAATAACATCCCTAAGGGCGCGTTCCCACTATGTCGTAACGACTAATTTATCGTTCGACGACTGTCGTCTCTACCTGTTCCCATTATAACGATTGTTTGTCGTCAACATTTTTTATCGTTTAGCGACTGTCGTATCTAGCTGTTCCCATTGGATCGCGACGACATTTTATCGTTTCCTGGCAGTCGCTTTGTCGTTTACACATCATCAGTAAGCTACAAATCTAGTCGCCTCTGCGTTCGCTTGGTGATTACTAGTGCGTTTACTCTCCTGAGTTCAATGGACGTCATAGAGTTGCCGTCCACAATTTTTTATCGTTTTACGACTGTCGTGCTTGCCGTTCCCACTGTCACGACAAAGTGTCGTCACTGCAAAAACTGTCGTAGACGACAGTAAATTGTGTCGTTCTAAATGTGAACACCTCCATTTAAACATATAAGCCACGACACTTAAAACTACACGATTATCTGTCGTCACGACACGGTGGGAACGCGCCCTTAGTATATGAGACTTTTTGCTCCAATACGAACAAACGTGATAATAAGAATGCTCGACTGTGTCATTCATTGTTATTTCGATTACTATGGTGACACTCGTAATACTTGTAAATATTCTATAATTTTAAGGAAAAACGGCATTATTTCTAAAAAAAAATATTTTCCGATGAAATATTATTCCTTTATAAGTATAATTACAACTTGTGGAAGAATTTCCGCAATGGGAATTGCTGAAACACACCATGTATACACTCCTACATCTCCAGAGCAACTGAACAGTGACGAATGCACTGGTGATGTGAAAGTCACCTGAGTGGCGACAAGGTCACGCACGCTTACGACTTCTAGTGTCTTGTTATTTAGATTTCTATGGTACCTACCTATTATCAAGGTATTTATACACTGGTAACAAAATGCATTGAAAACATCTTTGTGACAAAAATATTAAAACTAAAATTATGCAAAAAGAAATCTTAAATAATTGAGTTATTTAATTGATTGCTAAATAAATAAATAAATAACCGAAACATAATATATTGTGCCTTGGAATTTGAATTAGAGAAAAAAAACATAGACAAAGAGATACAAATTAACATGTGTCTTTCGCAACATAATGCATACAATATTATGTCTCAATACAAAAAATGACAATAATTTAGTATTTTTATCATAAATATTTTTTGTTTCAAATTTAAACTAACATTTGACACCTTAAGAAACAAAACGAATTTTTTGCTTATTAATTTTAGAAAAAACATTAATAGTATTAACCAAGAATTAACTATTGACTAATTAAATATGCTATCTAGTATCGACCCTTTGAACTTCTTCATAGCTTTCTCTTCCATTTCATTAATCTTACTATCTATATCTGTTTTATGTGAAACATTTGGCTTGATTTTGTTATCTGTGTCTTCATTTTCTTTTTTAAAATCCTTAATTAATGAATAATTTGCATTATCATTGTTTTTAATATCTCCATTAGATATTTCCTGGACTTTCATTTCAGAATTTGTAGTTACATTTTCTGCACTATCTGGCTTTAATATACTATCAGATAAATTGTTAATATTGTCTGAAGTTTCATTTAAACTTATAACTGATTTTTTATTGTCATGTATATCTGTATTGTCACTATACTTTAGAACATAATCACTTGTATCATTCGTGTCACTAAGAGATTCTCTCACACTGTTTTCTACATTTATTTCTGTGTTTACATCATTAGGCAAATTATCTTCAATGTTTGAAGCTATATCAATAGTTTTAACTTCATTTTTCGGTTCATCAGTTAATACTTTCGTTTCTTTATCCATAATAAAACTATCATTACTATCATACTGCAAATCAGCGAATTTATCATCAAATTCGTCTTGATCCTTTGCTACAGGATTCTTATCATTTATAAATGTTTCTATGTCCATTTTCGCATCATCATTTGTTTCATGATTTTTTTCTTTATTAGAATTACCAGGTTGATTGACGTTAATGTCTTTAGGGACGACCTTTGAGCGTTTTATCTTTTTCCCAGTTGCGTCTTTATTCTTCTTAGATTTTTTCGGTTGTATACAATAATCTTCATCGTTGTTAGTCTAAAAAATGTGAACAGACATAGTAATATTAAATTAACATGATTTTAAATACAGTGTTATTCAGAAGGTTATCTTTACTTCATATTATAAAGCTGAAGAGTTTGTTTGTCTGTTTCAACGCGCTAATCTCAGGAACTACTGGTCCGATTCGAAAAATTCTTTCGGTGTTGGATAGCCCATTTATCGAGGAAGGCTATAGGCTATATATATCACCACGCTAAGACCAACAGCAGCGAATCAATGCGAGTAAAACCGCGGAGCACAGCTAGTTTATTATAAAAGATTTCCGCTTAAATTATAAAAAAATATGATAGCACATAATATGCCCAATAGTTCCTATATTTTTTATTATTTTGGATTCAATTTAAAGTAGTTAATAAAATTTATGTCATACCTGTTGATCAGGCATAGATATTTTGGATCTTCTCAACACAATATTTTCTAACTGAGCATCCAGTAATATTTGTTTCTTGAAGTCACCTTTATCATGTTCAAAATTTATCTTCTCTTTAGGATTAATCCACTTGTAGATTGAGGATAGGAAGGGGAGGTCTTTCTGCAATACAAAAATAAAATTATGTAGGTCTGTGGTATGGCAGACATGGTCGAAGGAAATTCGCATGGTAATGAGATGTTTAGCCATATTACTCTATCGCGTCACAAGAAACACAAACAAACATACATTTCGCATTCACAAAAATAGAGGAAGGGTAGCTTATTAAAATTTTTGAAGTGAAACTTCTTTAGGTGCCTTGAGAGTAAAATTTCAGAGTTGCATCATGACAATACCGTCAGGTCATTTAGCAAATCGACGATTTTGGTATCTTTAAATCTGGCGAAAGAAGTTTCACTTCTGACACGTGCGCTCGGCAGACACGCTCTTTTTATTATCATTTTATTCTTATAACTGTTATAGGCTCTTCCTTCTTCTGTGTACGATATCAGTAAGTAATTAAATTCTAAAGTATTAAAATAAAAATTGATTGGCTATATTTAGCTGATTACTCAAAAATACTGTTCAATTTGAAACAAAAATATATAGCAATGCATAAAAAATAACATTAAAACAAACCATAGTAGCAAAAATTAAAATAATTATAAAATTCGCACAAAGACACATATTTTAAAGAAAAGAAAAATATAGTATAAATACTTACCATAACATCAGTGGAAGTGGCCCAAATATAAAAATCGACACTAGAAAACTGCGGTAAACCCTCAAAATCGTCATCTTTATGTACAAGTATGCTCCAACTTCGACGAGTGAACGATACCAGGTCTGACATCGATTTTATAAATATTTGCTTCTTTAACAATGCTTTTGTTGGTTCAAATGCAATCTCATCTGAGAAAATAAATATATTTATTAAGACATTTATGATCAATTGCTCTGAACAACCTATGTATAAGTAAAATAATAAAAAAACTGCCTTTAGGTGTGTTATATAAAACAAAGCTGTTTTTATTTTATCCATTTAACACTTACACAGTACAATAATCAATAATTTGTAGTTTCTTAAATAAGTAAATTCTGTGTGCTAATACAAGATTACAGTCTATCAAAGTGAGACTATTGGTCGATCAGTCGTGAAATAAAATTCAACAGTACACCACAATTTTTTGGCAGTGTGAAATCTCAAGAAATAGATTATAACAGCGTAAATTAGCTAAACAAAGTTATTGCATTTATTTTACTGGTATTTAAATCTGCTTATAGTTTATGTCTGATGACAACTGCATACTTTACGAAATACAAAATATGGGTAGAAATGGATGACCATTATCCTCTATTTCATAATTACCAGGTGAAAATCCACTCCACATTTGAAAGCACTGATGCCAATTCTCAGCATCCTGGGTATCCTTGCACAGAATGAGCACAGGTTGTTGCAACAGCTTCCTTATTGCATACAGGAATAAAACTATTGTTACAGATTTGCCACATTTACGAGGATAGTTCAAAATCACACCGGGGTTTTTCTAAAATATTGAAAAAGTGATATATAGTTAGGAAATTGATGAAATAATTTTTACTATTGAAAATTAAATGTCTTTGTAGTAAAATGTTTCAGGATTTTCTTTTATTTAGATAAATTGAATGCTCATTTTAATTGCAAACTTTATTGATAATTTCTTTATAAACCTTAAGTTGTAGGCAGATATTATACATTCAGAATATAAAAAATAGCAAACACAGTAAAATAAATCTTTGTTCATTGCCATGACAAAGAAAAAAGGTAATTTAAAACTTGTTTTACGCATAATATTATTTTACCTCATCTTTCAAGCCTGTATAATTTTTAATAAAATATTTCCCCACATTTAGGTTTAGCTATAAAAATTGGTAAGTACTTACTTTCTTAAACTGTTTGAACAGAAACCTCAACCCATCTATTTGATGATCATAGATGTTATTGTGTTCAATAAAAACATCATTTTCCTTTTCCTTCCATAAGTATAGTCTTTCTGGAGGTATCCTTGCCTCACCCATTTTAAAAAGATACCTGGACATTTGTTGAGTTTAGGAAAAAAATAATATCTATATTCTATACTAATATTATAAAGTTGAAGTTTGTTTGTTTGAACGCGCTAATCTCGGGAACTATTGGTCCGATTTGAAAAATTCTTTCGGTATTAGATAGCCCATTTATCGAGGAAGGATATAGGCTATATATCATCACGCTACGACCAACAGGAGTGGGAGCCACGGGGGTGAAACCGCGCGGAGCAGCTAGTTAATTATACTTGAGAAAACAAGTGTAGAATTTTATGTCTAAAACCATCTAAAACTATTGACAAACTAGTTATTTCCCTAACTTAATTAATTTGCTTATAAATAAGAGTAGATCAACAGATTTGTATTTGGGTATCACCGCGAAAAATTGTATCGTTACATTCATGACATCATAACAAACGTTACATTCATGACTGAATGTTACATGACCATTATAAAGCTTAGTACATACAACAGTCATCTTTTCTTACTAGCATTAAAAAATTAACGTCGACACGGTGTCTCACTCTCACACGACAGGAAAAAATGGAGATATAGGTAAAACCAATTCATATCATAAAATAATGAATTAAAATAAAAAGATGCATAAATCAAAATTGTATTGAAAAAAAAAAAACATAAAAAGGACTATAGAGCACACTTTCTTAAAAAAAATTGTTACTTATAAGCAAATCAAACATTGGCAGTAATAACCTTGAAAATGTTACAATTATACAGGCATAATATAACAATAATATAGTATAATTATGGTGAGCACTTTACTATATTCCACTTCTACACTTTCATCAAAAATAACCTTACAGATTACGAAAAAACTAATATAACGCCTCAAAAGAAATGCTATCTGCGCAGTCATCATTTTTCATAACATACCTACTCTTTAGAGTCAAATACCAATTCAACTGTTTTAATAATACAAATTTCAGGTAAAACATCACGATCTATTCGTCTAGGCTCAATAAATTTTAATGTTGTTTTTTATGGTTTTTAAAAACCCTTTTGGTATAATTATAATATTATTATTTTATCATTTAATAACTTATAACTCCATTTTTTAAATTCTTTCTTCATAAGTTTTTTTTTGCTCAGCTCACCTTCTCTGAGACCTTCTTTGTAATCTTTTTCTTTGCAATCTTTCAGCATCATTAGTACCCTCACAAACAGTGGGAATATCATTTTCACAGTTTGGTTCACTATTTATTTTCTTTCTATGGCGGTTTTGACTAGCTCTCCACTGTTTCCTTTTCAGTTCTATAACTACTTTGGAACACTCTTGAATCTTTTTCCGCTTTTTATTCCTTTCTGCATTTTTCGTTTGTAGTTCTTTATATTTCTCGGGATTTTGAACTTGTAACCTCTCTCGATATTTTTTTTGCCTTTCGGCATTCGTCAACGCCATCTGTAATTTGATTTTCTCATTTGAAAAAACATTTATTAAAAAATAAATAAAAAACCCGACTGACACTGCAAATTCATAACACGCAGTCGGAGGCTACACGGCTACAAAATATTACTGGCTTCTACCCATTCTATATATCTTATACTTATAGCCTCCGACTGCCTCCGATGATGATGATAGCCTCCGACTTTTTTTTATTAATTATTTTATTTTCTTCTTTTTTTTGTACAATCAGGTAAAACATATCACGCTAATGGAAAACTCCATCCAGCTGTTTAGGTTTGAAAACATTATCCTCCTTTTATGCGCAGTCGGGTTATATATTAATAATGACATATATAGACAATAGATAGATATATATTATATAGACAATGATATTCTAGAGATAAATAAAAATCCGATGATATCTTGCACATCAAAATCTATCCAGCCGTTTAGATTTGAAAACGTTATCCTTTTTTAAGCGCAGACGGGTAAAATATAAAATATATATATATAGACAATGACATTTTAGACATAATGATATTTTAGACCAATCCAATGATATCTTGCACATCAAAATCTGTTCAGCCGTTTAATTATCGTCCTTTTTTCGCGCAATTTTTTAATAGACCTATGTGTTCTAAGCCTAACAATATGTCATGACTGTAACGTAACACATTTCGTTACACATCGTTACAATCATGACAAAAAATTCATGCGACATAACCTTAAATTAAAATTACTACTCGATTGTGAATGCTAAGAACCACAAAGTAGTATAATTCTTTAGTTTTATACATTGAGTTACTATATGGTTTTATAGTAAACCTACGTAAAGATTTATAATAATAAGACAGAATATAATATACTTACCTCGCAAGTCGCAATCGAACACTTTAAATACACTTTTTTCGAGCGACAAATCTCACATCAACACAAAACACCATTTCACCTAAAGAAAAAATGGATGGATGCCTTTGTTTTTTAAATGTTGCCAGCATGCCAATAGTGTTACCACTCAAGAAAATTAGAGAAGGATTCTGATAATCTTCTATTAGGGCAGTAAGAGTTATGTAACGTTACGTTACACGTAAGTTACACACATATTATAATAAAAGTGGACAGTTTTTAAAAATCGATTAAGGCCTTGTGCATTAAAAGATTTGTGTTGAATTTCGGCGTGATTTTAATTTTTATCGATCGATAATGATGCCCCGAAACAAAAACCTCAAGAAGCAGGGTCGCCAAGTTAGAAGATGGGAAGATGACTTGAAACAGACTGCGGGACCATTTTGGATGAGAGTAGCAAGGGACAGGTTACATTGGAAAGAATTGGAGGAGGCCTATGCCAAAAGGCACACCGAACTTAGGGACCTCTTGTAACCCTATGTTTTGGAATAAAAGGCTATATTATAATGATGCCCCAAAACATACATTAGCGGCTTTTCGTGCGGAAACGTGACGAAAGAGAAAACTTTTTTTAATTTTTAAGATTATTATCAAAATTGTTTCAGTTACATTCACAAAACTACAATAATTTTGTTTGAAACAGATAACAAAAATATGTCTAATTGTACATATTAAAAACCATAGTTCATTCAAAAGCATGTTGAGGGGACAACAATTCATATGGATTATTGGCGAGCATATGATTGTTTGGGTTCATAAAAAAGTTAATCACTCAGACCCAGACAACCCATTTGTTGCCTGATGGGTCTCATATTGAGTCCCAGTGACATGTTGTAAAAAGATTTTTTAAAAAAGATAACTAACCACTCAGCAAACTTCGGTGATAATATTATAGAATATGTGGAGACGCTGGGTGGAAAAAAATAAAATGAATCCATTCATTGCCATTGTAAATTGTTTTTAACAAATGTTTTATGTCCTGTCCACCTAGATTCCATGTGTGTGTTGTCTGTCATACACTAGAGTGTATTAAAAAAGTCGGGGGCGCAGAGGAGGACTTCTGCCTGCGACTAGGTACACAGGGGTAAGCGCCATGTTCTGCAGCGCCGGAGCAGTCAAGAAAGCCCATAATCTTCGATATATTTCTACATTTAAAAATACAACCTCAAAAAAAAATAGAAGGATGTTTCCGCGCCCCCCCACTTTATAGGGGGTCTCCCCTTACCTCCCCCCTCCCTAAATTCGTGCCGCATGTTTCTAAAGAAATACCAAAGATTTTTATGTACATGTTGAATAAGAATCGAATAACTTAAATTTTTCATAAAAATGCGAGGCAGTCATACCATTTCATAGGGGTTATCAGTTTTTGTCACAAGGGTGTTAGGTGGACAAATATTTTTTATATGGAAATAAAAGTGGGGCCGGTAAAAAAAATATAAAAGAAAATGTTTCTGCAAGAAAAAGATTGAGTTTTATAATCTAAAAGAACACAAGCATACCTACCTTTTATTACATACTAGCGGTCCGCCCCGGCTTCGCCCGTGGTACATATTTTGCAATAAAAGGTAGCCTATGTTCTTTCTCAGGGTCTAAAGATTATCTGTGCCAAATTTCATCAAAATCGGTCCAGTAGTTTATTATAGCAGCCTATTCATTACAATCAAACAAACAAATAAAGTTTTCCTCTTTATAATATTAGTGTAGATCTAACAAAACACTTCTTGTCATATCCATACTAATATTATAAATGCGAAAGTAACTCTGTCTGTCTGTCTGTTACTCAATCACGCCTAAACTACTGAACCAATTTGCATGAAATTTGGTATGGAGATATTTCGATACCCGAGAAAGGACATAGGCTACCTTTTATTGCGAAATATATATCACGGGCAAAGCCGGGGCGGACCTCTAGTGAGAAATAAAATAAAATGGGGACATTAAAAAAATAATTCATGTACAATTTTTCGCGGTTATACCTATTTAAATTACGTACCTTTTCACCACGACAGGTTTTGATTCAATCTATTCAGAATAGAAAGAGTCATCAACAGAATATACAGCATTTCCAAATAAAACAACGCCACAAACACGGAAACGCTCGTTTTATGGATAACTACGTCTTCAAACTCCTGCATAATGTGCCTATTCGCGTACACATGATCCCAAAACATTGAAACTAATAATTAAAACTCTTTACACTTAAACCAAGCTAATCTTACAAGCATACTCAATATTGTTGTTTTAAGGTTATTTAATCACTCATGTATTGGTTAATACGTTTTTCAATCTCAATATAAAATCTGTAAAAAGTACGGCTTTTGATATATCGAAATTGCGCATAAATATTTTTAATTACGAGTAACAAAAATATTGTTCTGTTTTCCTTGATCAACAATCAATATGTGACATCAGACATGACATGACGTTTGCTATGACAAACGTGACACGTGACAGTAGCAGCTGACGTGAAATCTTTTATTTTATTTATATTTTCGTCGCCTTCCTGCCTTTTTGATTCTATTTACTAATTTTGTTAAATTATGGATTTAATTTGTATGTTTTTAAAATTGTCACCCAAATTTGCAGTTTGGATTATGAAATCGGTAAACATAATAATTATAGGTAAACCAGAATCTGATGGCAATTAGGGAAATCAAAATTTTGAGTGTGCAACCCTAGGGTAAATGGACTAAACGATCTTGATACTGCGTATTTTTTATTTTGTCCTCAATATCATTAGTTATATTACACAAGTGGATAATACTGTTTTTAATAATGAGATATCCACGTAATATTATGTAGGTACTTATTACATGTATAATATACATATTACTTTTCTAAAGGTAATACATAATATTATTATGTATTACACACCTATATTCGAATATAATATATCATTATGGCATGTGAAAATATGGATGTAATGATAATGCAGATCAAAACTTATTTACTATATTTAACGATGGTTTATAATTTTTTATAAAATAAAACAATAATAAAATAAAATCATGTTTATTTCCGTAACATTTAACACATTATAAAATTGACTTGTACACCTTGGACTTGACAAATAGCCGAATTGGAAACTCCTGTTATAAGTTTTCATAAAATTATATTTTAATCAACAAACAATATTATATACCTATTAATAACATTTTTAATTTAAAGTATCAAAACGGGTAAGTCCAACTTAGCAATAAAATCTTTCACGCGCTTTAAAATTGAAAATTGTGATGAGTTTGACCCTTTTTCATCGAATATTTTTCTATACACATTGTAAACAACACCTCTTGCTTGTGATCGCAGCGGTTTTATCGACATTTAGAAGATTTTGAAGACAAAATCCTAAAAATTTATCATCAAAACAATTAATTTGACAACCAATTTGATAGTTGTCAAATTAAGTTGCCACATGAAAATCTTTAATTTTTAAAATATAAATATGCCATCAGATTCTGGTAGACCTATAATGCTACCATTAAATTTAAAAATTTATTCGATGCATGGGAAATATTAGGTGTATATTTTCTAGATAAGTATTAACGGTTATTTACAGATTTCACCAATATTCGGTCCAATGAAAAGTACTTTCTTATTCATTTTATACATAGGCAAGAGAATATGAGAGAAAAATACACTGCCGCCTATACGTTCAAACGTCCCTTTCGAGACAATAACGCGATATCCTGACCCTTGTTTCTTTTTACTAACGAAATGAAAAAAATCCGTAATACTGAGTTTTAGCAGTTTTAGCAGAAAAGATGAACTAATAATCTTCTACAAATAGTGTTGTAGAGCAAATACAAAAATAGTTTGGTTTAAATCAAATAAAAATATCTGCATGCATTCGTAAGTTCAGTACAAGCATTACATATTTTGTTAAAATAAAACTCCAGTATTAAAAACAATAATATATTGGCAGTAACAGTAGAGTAAAAATATATCAAAATTCAATACATATAACCTGTTAATTGCATTTATCCTTACATAGCTATTTTAAAATTTCATGACACATGATTTTCTTGTTTAAAGTACAAAATTATTCATTCTTGAAGTTGGGAGACCTCTTTTCAATAAATGCGTTCATTCCCTCTTGACGGTCAGCCTGAAAAAATACGACAAAAGTAAATTATTTGTAAGTTAATATTATTCGATCATTATGACTATTAACAACTAAACGCAAATTTAAATAAAAACGTTAATTAAATTAATTATAACATCATAAATGCCGTTAAAGATATATTTAAATTAGAATGTAACTATATATTGGAAAAACTTTTGCATGGAATAGAAAAAAAGCTTTTATTGTAAGTATATTAATATGCAGACGTTCGTGTTACGATTTATCTATTCCTTATTGTAATATAACTTGCAGTGGAAATATAAAAAAATGGGTGATTTTAATGTTTAGAAATTAAAGAATTTAACGGATTTTGAACACGATATATTCATTATATTAATATCCCGACGATTCGCTCACTTTACAATAAGTGCAGTCACGAGGCGACTTCAATGTAATAAAAATAAAATAAAATATTAACACTTACCGTAGCAAAAGTACCATAGAACAGAGATTTCTCATATTGCAAGCCAGATTTCAATGTGGTCTCATACGCTTGGTTCACCGCTTGTTTGGCGAGTTTCACAATCAATGGGGAATGGGTTCCAATCCTCTCTGCTAACTTAACACTTTCTTCTAGAAGTTTCTCTACCGGGAACACTTTCGCGACCAGACCTGTATGGAATAATATCATATATGTACTAGGATTGTATAAAGTTAATTCGACAATATTTGTGGGTGAAACTTGTGAACTCATAAATGAACTTACATTGGCTATAAAATATTATAGTTTAAAAGAAACTAACAAGTTTTTTTAGTTCATTAAGAATTTCTCCTAAATGTTTTTCTTTGTATTGTTTATTGTTTGTTATTCGAAAAAAATAAAATAAAATAAAAAGCATTTCACTGACAAATATTAAAGCTTTCTGCTGATGAATGATTTTTGAAGTGAATGTTTTCTATCCATAATTAAAAACACTAATTTTTTCGTATCTCAAAACACCATCACAATAAAACAACACATACCCATCTTCTCGGCTTCATGTGCATCAATAAAGTTGCCAGTCAGCACAATTTCCATGGCCTTCGACTTGCCCACATACCGTGGCAGGCGCTGGGTGCCACCAGCCCCAGGGATCGTACCAATGTTGATCTCTGGCTGACCGAACTTGGCCTTCTCACCAGCGTAGATAATGTCGCAGAGCATGGCCAGTTCACAACCACCGCCAAGCTGAAAGAATGTTATTATTAAACTAGGAATTAAGGGTATTGTCTAAAACTTTAAATATTATAGATATGTATTATTAGAAAGGTGAAGAGTTTGTTTGTTTGAACACGCTAATCTCGAGAACTAATGGTCTGATTTGAAAAATTCTTTAGGCTATGTATAATATCATCTTGCTAAGACCAATAGGATCACTAGGGGTAAAACCGCGGAGCACAGCTAGTCTAACATATAAAATTATCGTGTCATAATGTTCGTTCCCTTACTCCTATGAAACTGGACCGATTCTCGTGAAATTAAATAAATAATTAGGTTTGAAAATCGGACATCTAATTTTCATACGCCTAAGTGATAAAAGGTAGAACAACGTTTGCAGGGAAAGCTTATAATATATTAAAAATTTCCTTGAGAGTTCGGCTACCCTAAGAAATTGAAAACCGCTTCAGTAATTTTTGAGAATAGTTCGCCACAAATGTCGCGGAAAATTTTCATATATTGTGTAAAATTATATAATGTTTATGATGTTATACTGACAAATAATTTATCTAGTGGGCATGTTATGATGATGTATATACTGATAATTTTAAAGAGACTATGTATAAAAGATGTACATCGTATTTATATGATAGTTTGTTAGTTGGTAAATATTACGAGCGTACACCAGTAGGATAATTACGTCAGTACATTAATCACTACAAAATTATACATCATAGAAAGAAGAACTAATTGTAATTATTTAGTGTGTATAACTAATGCTCACAGCAATTAAAATATTAAGAACAAAGTCTATAGAGCTTTCAATAAATCTTTTGACTTGCTGCTAATTTGATGAACCCAAGGGTCATACACCCACATCTATTTATTTATTTATTTATAGCCTTTATTGCCAATATTACAGGGTACATTCTAATAAGTATTAACTAAAATTAAATGTCTTTGTGGGTGTTGGCGTGTCCTTGAGACACAAAGGCCTCTTCCAACTTCTTCCACTCGCCTGTTCTTTCGCCTTCCTTATACACGACATACAATTTTTGAAGTGAAAACTTCTTTAGCGGCTTTGGGTATAAAATCTTAAACTCGCGTCAGCACACGTGACCTGATCGAAAAAGCGTAAGACGGATGGATATCAAACATGCTCAACGTTAATAATCAAGTTTTCACTTCTGCCTCCACTCCCGGAGTGCAACTCGTCTTTTTTTAATCAATAATTGCCCAAAGTTTATGAAAAGTTGTTTTACTTACAGCAAAACCATTAACAGCGGCTATAATAGGCTTGCCGCAGTTGGATACATCTTCCCACTCTTGTAAGAATCCACCCTTGTTGTTTGAGCTGTAAGTGTTGTTTTGCATCTCTTTGATATCGGCACCAGCCGCGAACGCCTTTTCGTTACCTGAAAGAGAAAAAGTTATTGAAGAAAAAGCGTGTGTGCCGAGCACACGTGTCAGAAGTGAAACTTGTTCGGCGAATCAAAGATACCAACAACGTCGCTTTACTTCATGACGTGACGGTATTGCTATAACGCGACCCTGAAATTTTACTCTCAACGCGCCTAAAGAAATTTCACTTCAAAAATCGCATCAAAATCTGTTGTGTAGTTTTAAAGGTTAGGATAGGCAGGTGCAGGACTGCTGTCTACAGCGAATTTTTCAATACTATGCTGTGATTGTACATATAAAAAATTCCTATTTAATACTAATTTGTGACAAGCATACATAGGGACGGACAGACAGCGACTTTTTCAATACTATGCAGTGATTATTTAAAAAAAGACCTATTAAATAATAATTTGTTTGTATGGATTATCAATAAGTGCTAATCAAATTATCCTTACCAGTAATAATAATAGCAGCGATCTTGTCATCTTGATCGAAATCCTTAACAGCCTTTCCCAATTCTTGGAACAACGGCTTGCAAAGTGCATTTAAAGCTTTGGGACGGTGCAACTGTATCACTCCTACGTTCTTCTTCTCTCCTACTACATCTATTTTGATGTTTTCATATTGTGGTGCTGAAAAGAAAATCAAATAATAAGTATTAAAGTTTTACCATATAATTTATATAGATCTAAAAATACGTTTTTCTTTCTTTCTTTCTTTAACCCATTGAGCCCTGAACGGCCAGATTCGACCGCAACACAATAGATTTTCTATTGTGTCTGTGATTCCGGAGCTTAAACATTAAAATTGATGGATTAAACACTAAAATTTAACTTATCGATTATTTATGTAATCCTATGTAAATAAAAATAAACTTAATTTTCAACAGTCTTCAATAATAATTTATTTTATGAAATAGAGGTTAAAACCACATGTTATCAATTACTTTTGATACGGCATAATCATGCATATCGGTTTAATTCAGTAAAATTAATAAATCATTATGAGTTACATTGAAAATTGCCTCAGCTTTATTTTGAGTTTTATTTGAAGATAACAGTTAAATACTGCTAAAACATGTCAAAGATAAGAGAGGAAAATAAGTGTTAAATTCACAATCTTATTTCTGATAACAAAATTATATTTACATTTAAATTATCAAGGAAAATGGCATAGACACACATTATATAATATCCTCATCTCAAACAATTGTCAAAAAGGCTTTCTTCTGATTTGCTTTTGAATCGTCAGGATATATAAAATTTATACCTACATTGTATTTGAACGGTTACATGATTTTTCTTGTTGAGAATTTAAGTGTTGTTTATTCAAATTAAAAAATATACATGAAAAGTGAAAATTATTTATTTATTTATTTACTCTTTATTGTACAAGAGTCTTATAAAATAAAAGTACAACAAAACCATTCAAAATGTACAAATGGCGGCTTTATGGCTCAAGGCCATCTCTGCCAGGCAAAATTAATACTAGGTATATTGCAATTGACATCTTAATTCATTTTTCTCAGTTAGCTCCTTCTTGAAAGTTTGCAAGTTTTTATTATTGGTACATTATAGTAAGCACTAGCTGTTCCCCGCGATTTCACAAATTGCTCCGCTCCTTATGGTTTTAGCATGATGATATATAGCCTATAGCCTTCCTCGATAAACACCGAAAGAATTTTTCAAATCAGACCAGTAGTTCCTGAGATCAACGCGTTCAAACAAACAAACTCTTCAGCTTTATATTAGTAAGTATAGATTAGTACAAAAATTTATAATTAAAAAAAGGGAAATCTATAGTTGTCAAAATTTGTAAAAGTAATAAGAATGCTGTAAGCATGTAATTATTAGTATATCGCTTCTATTATAATTTTCATGTTTCAAGGACACTAAAGATTTAAATACCAGTCGCGCATTCTGTACTATCTGCATTAAGATTTCATATGTTCTCTTGTAAACTTTATAAACTTATATTCACCTGTGCTGTAAAACTTTATAAGACCGGCATTTGCAACAGCCCGACCTCCATTGATGGTATTTCTTCCTAAGACCATGCGAGTTATACCAGCTACTGAAGCCATTTCTTATTATTTAAACTAGTTTATTTCAATATATTAATAGGCACTGCTTCCACTACGGAGATAACGAAACCTATGAACGAAACTGCGGGCGCGGGGCGACTAAGTAAAAAAAATGAACTTTGATACCGGTTGATGTTATCGGTAGGTATAAAATACCGAGCAAAGAGTATAGTATGTGATACCGAGTATATAATATATAGTGCCACAAACTTATCTGACCCGGTGACAGTGTCACTGATGTCGCTTTCTTTTATATAAACAAAATATTCCGTTATGAAAAGTCTGTGAAAATGTGACATTTCAAAATGGCGGCACGTAGTTCCAGTTTTTGCCACCGGGTCAGATAAGTTTGTGGCACTGTATATATATTTAAATAAGAAATAGTGTGATTTCAGCGTAGGATTTCAGATTAAATAATTGTGATAAGAATTTAATGTCAAAACTTTTACCAAACTTCAAATTGTAGGTATCTGTTTTTTGACTTTGACAGATTAATAAATAACTATTTCAATACATATTAATAATCTGTGCCCCAAATTCTAATCACCTCCGAAGCAAAAATATAATTAACTAGCGGTCCGCCCCGGCTTCGCCCGTGGTACATATTTACGTTTTCTCTACATAAGAACCATCCTCGTACTTCAAGGAATATAATAAAAAAATAATTATCGAAATCGGTTCAGCCGTTCTCGAGTTATGCGCTTACCAACACATTTTGCGATTCATTTTTATATATAAGAAGATAGAGGTTATACTCTGTCCATTACTTCCATTATATTATTTGCTTTTTGACTTCTTCACGCCTATGTAGGATTGTATTGTCTTGTTAAAATGTCGTACAAATAATTATCGTACTTCTTGGACAGGTCCCGCCTACTTAGTGATGTCTTCACAGAATTATTCAATGATGGGTCGATAGATTATAATAATCGATAGAAATACTCTGTAAAATATATCCGATACAGAAAAACTCTTCTATTATGTTATATCTTTAGATTCTATTAGTCCATGGTTATATAATTTAACCGTAAAGACAACCAAATTGTAAGATAGAAACCAATAAATAATAAAATGTACTCTGTTAACGACAATTTGACAATTGAAATGACAACTGACAATAAATCTTTTATCAGCTGTTGTTTATTTGTGTACAATTCTAATAAATTGCTACAATGATAGCAAATAAACCTAATTTGAAATATTTTTTAATAACTGGTGACCCTGGTTGCGTATATTTTTCCAATAATTTAAAATAGGGCTTCAATATTGTCACTTTTCCAATGATTATACAATTTTACAGGAGTTGGAAAAACTACTTTAACCAGAAAGTTATGTTCATTACTACAAACAAATGGAATAAAAACATCTGGTTTTTATACAGAAGAAGTCAGAAAAAACCGAGAGAGGGAAGGTTTTGACATCATAACTTTAGATGGTGAAAAGGGCAGATTAGCTAGAGTCCAAAGCTTACTTAATTTTCCCGCCAAATTTTCAGTCGGCAAATATGGGGTATTAATTGATGAATTTGAAAATGTTGCTATGCCAACACTACAGAAAGTTAGTAAAATCTTTTTTAGAATAATATGTACCTAGTTAGAGTAATAATCCTTTTTTTTTTTTATAGTGGGGAAATCTTCCAAAGATACCCACGGCCCCCGGGGAAGGAGCCGTGGGTTATGTCGGATTCTTACCGACTAAAACCCCACTGTGTTCCGTCGAGCCGCTTTAATGATGGGGCCGCGGGTATTTGTTGGAATTCTTCCGCGACAGAGTAATAATCCTAGCCATTTTCTATGTCATAGAGTCTAGTAGTTTGTTATTATATCGCACCTTCATTCAAATAACGAATTAACTCAAAATTTACATGTTACGAGTTTTAACCATAAAGCGAATTAACTTTGCGAGAGGAATACGTTCAATCCAACAGCCAAAACTTTACGACGAAAATGACAGAGATAGATGAACGTCGTTCTCTTTTTTATGAAATCATGTGAACAGGTTGATACTTGTATAGTGATCAAATTCAGATTTCAGTCATCAGTGATGCGCCGGCTTTCTTTAAAGTGAGACCGCAGCAGATTGTAAAAATAACGTGATAAATCGAAATAAATCTGTCATTTGCTATAAGGTAACTATATTTTATATCTAAATTTATTCAAAGAGTGCATTCTTTTAGACTTACTTCACTCTACTAGAAAATAAGATAGATTTTTTTTTGTAACATTATGACTTATTTCTGTTTTTTAGTAATTATAATCTATATTATTACAATAATATTTTAAGTTGATGCAGTTTTATAATAAAATATTTAAGCAAAATTTGAGTTATCAAGTATTAATTCAGTATTACAATATAATTTATAAAAACCGTTGTCATTATATGTTTTGTATCTGTTTATTATTTATTTAAACGTATATTTTTTTGTTGTATTTAGAGATATTTTACTCTTTAATAAATTTAATAGTATTTTTATGGATTCTTAGTTAAAATTATTAAGACGTTATTATTGACTGAGCTGATGATAAAAATGCTGATGCTGCTGATAAAAAACATATTTAAGACATCTAGAAGAAAAGAATTGCAGTAGGATTCACAAGGTTGACGATCGCAACAAAGTTAGTGAAAAGGTAAGAGTATCCGTTTACGATTTACAGGCGGTCTTGCAGTGCCCTAGAGGCGACAGCTCCTCTTTTTATTACAAGTCGAAGCTGAATTCATATAACTTCACCATAACTGAGTTGACATCCAAAGAAACCAAAGTAGCCTATAAAACGTCAATTGCTATTTTTGGTCCGAATGTGACGCAAAACGTGGTGCCATAGAAATCGGATCATGTATATGGGCATATCTCAAAAGTGTAAGTGATGATGGCGACCATTTGAAAGAAGTTATATTCTATTCCGACAACTGTTGCGGACAGAATAAAAATAAATACATAACATCTCTCTATTTACATGCTGTGCAAACATTAAATATCAGTACTATTACGCACAAATTTTTAATAAGAGGTCACACGCAGAACGAAGCCGATAGCGTGCATAGTCTCATTGAAAAAGAAATTAAGAAAAATTTGAAATCTGGTCCAATTTATACACCCGACCAGTACATAGCCTTGATTAAGAACGCCAAAAAATCTCAACCACCTTTAATTGTGCACGAGATGACTTTTGACTCATTTTATGATTTAAAATTATTACAAGAGGAATGGGGATATAACTACTCGACTAATGTAGATGGTGAGTCCGTCAATTGGAATGAAATAAAAATTTTAAAAGTAAGCAAAGAAAATCAAACCAATTTTTTATATAAAACATCCTACAAGGATCAAGACTACAAGGAGGTTAATGTGAGAAACAAGAGGAAGAAAATGCCATCAATAAAAGAAATAACACTTCAAACTGCCTATAGCACTAAACAAGAAATTAGCGAAAACAAGAAGAAAGATTTGAAAGATTTAATTAATAAAGGATTGATTCCTTCGTTTTATGCAGGGTTTTATAATTCAATTAAGTATCTAATTTTTTAATATTTTAATTTTTTTTATATTACTATGTTTTTGACAGATCTCATAGCTAGTTTAAGACAGAAGTAAGATTATATTAAAGCAAAATAAGTAATTACCTAAGACTGATTATGAGTAGTTCTAAACTAGCTTTTATTTGTTAAGTATAATAATTTCAATAATTTTCAGATAAATTATAATTTTATTTTTTTATTAATTATGTTCCATAATTTAGGAAAACTGTGATTATAAACCAAAATAAGTAAATTATCTAAGACTGATTAAGAAAAGTACTTTTTTTGTTATAACTTATAAGAAACGCTAATTTGTAAAAGAATATTGTTTTTTGTTTTGTCGTTTTTTTATTGAAAAAATAATAATTTGAGAATTTTTTATGATTATAATTCCCTATATCGTATAGGAGCTACCAACGTTGACAAGTGAGCATTTTAGTATA
>CAJQZN010034249.1:0-23282 GCA_907164685.1 Colias eurytheme | reverse complement strand
ATGTTTACCTCTTAAGTCATTAAGACTGTCGAAATCTGTCTACAGTATGACGGGCCTCTCGCTATTCGTCCGTTTCAAGAGACCAAATAGTTTCAATTCTTAATCTTTCATTAAACAAACTTATTAATCGTACTTGTCTCAAATAATGGTAATATTCGCGTCCCTACTCTAGTCATTGCTTATGCTCATGTTCATCTTCAAGAGATCGAATAATATTATGGTGCACCCTATCATTTGTCAATCGGTCTTCATATTGAATAAAAGTTTCAGATTATCGAGATAAAATATGCCATTTGCGATCAGCTGTGAGACGTTATACCCTCTCAGTGAAGGTTTCGGTCTCACAGGATAGTACATGCCGTTCGCGGTCAGCTGTGAGCCGCAATTCTCGTTGTGAAGCGGTTTCAGGTTCTCGGCATAACACAATATGTTGTTTTCGGTCAATAGTAAGCCTCTTACCTCTAACGATCCTTGAGAACTCTTATTTCTCATTTTCTTAGCTTTGCTCGAATTTCGATATAAAGATTTTTTAGGTGGCACTGATGCGAGTAAATAAAAATTAAGTTAAAACGGACTGAGAGTGTTATAATCATCAATCATCATCATCATCAATACATATAATAAAATTGTGGAAAAGCGATGTCTGTACAATGAAAATATGTATAAAAAAATTAGCAGGTGTTATTATTAAATCGATCTTGAACCCAAAACTGTAGTTAAAAATTTTTTTGTCTGTTTGTCTGTATGTTTGTGCACGCTAATCTCAGAAACGGCTTATCCGATTTAGATGCGGTTTTCACTAATGTATTGTGGTAATCTTCATTTAACAGTTAGTGTTTATTTCATGTCAATCGGTTCATAAATAAAAAAGTTATGACAATTTATAAGTAATCACGGCGAACATTTGCTAAGGCATTCTATTGTACACTGTACAATGTACGATAAAACGTAATTTATCTGTTATACGCTACAGTTATTCCTTTACATGTCCAGATGATCATATCAAAATTCCCCAAGGGTTTGGGGGTAAGCTGAGGTAGTAGGGGGGGCGGGGTCAAATTAACATTATGGTTACTTCTAATAGGTAAATTTTCCACACAAAATGTCCTTTAAATTATGTCGTATTATATTTTTAACCCCCGACGCAAAAAGACGGGTGTTATGTGTTTGACTGCTATGTATTTCTGTGTGTGTGTGTGTGTCTGTCTATGCAGGCACCGTAGCTGGCTAACAGGTAAACCGAATTAGATGCGGCTTTTTTTTGTTAGGCAGCATATTTTCCGACGCTGGTTCTTAGATAAATTGTATCGAAATCGGTTCATCCACTTATTATACCTACATAGGGGTAAAAGTGGGAATGAAAAAAATGATATAATCATTTATTTTTAAAGATCGTTGGGAAGTTTATGAAATTATTTATTCCTTTTTCTATACACTTTTCTTCGTCTAAACGGTTAAGTTACGTGCTCCCTCTCTCTCTCTTCAGCCTTTAGTTACGTGCGTGAGACAGGAAACATCTAATTTGGATTTGTTGCTGGATTTGATAAAAATTGAGTATCGATTAAGCTGATCAGTGGCTACACCATACATTATTAAAAACATCCATTTAAGAAAGGAAGGAAATAGAATTTGCTCCTCTCTCCCCCTGGTTCCTAAAAAATAATATGACATAATTTAAAAGAAATTTAACGTAGAATTAGTTAGGCATTTCTTTTTTGATTTTCGATATTATATACTAATCATAATTTTTTACTCAATAATTGTATGTTAAGTAGTAATTCAGCATGGGCGTAGCCACGGTGGGGCTGGGTGGGGCGCTTACCCTGGCTTTGATCTGGTAGGTACCAATTGTGAAGGGGAGTGGGCGTGGGCGTTGGCGTGGGCCTGGGAGTGGGCGTGGGAGTGGAAGCATGAAAATAAAAACAATTATTGTTGCCCCACCCTGAGCCCATGGTCATAGGTCCCATAGTCACTATTCCACGCGGACGAAGTCGCGGGCACAGCTAGTAGACAAATATAATCAGAAAGCTTTGAACTCCTAAGCTCAACCATAAAAGATAGACATTAATTATGATGTCGGGAGATATTTTTTATATAATATGGAGAACATTTCTTTCATACTAATAATTGTACCAAGTTTCGTTTAAATCCGTCGAGTAGTTTTTGTTTCTATAACGGTTATACAGACAGACAGACGGACAAAAATTTTTGGCGTCAGTGTCGATCCCTAATCACCTCGTGATAGTTATTTAGGAAATATATTTCATGTACAGAATTGACCTCTACAGATTTAATATAAGTATTATTCATATAATTAGATGCCAATTTCCATGTAACGTTAAATTCGACTATACAATAACTAACAGACAACGCAGGTTACTCTCGTTTCCGTAAGTTGAGGCGGCTACATATTCAGTCCTCATAACTTCACTTTTTGTGAACGAAACGACAGCGCGGTTTAATTCGATGCCAACACCATCAAAAAAAGGAAATATTTTTAATTGTGAAAAAATATTATGATTTACACTATTAATACTATTTTAACATTAACACAAAATATAAGACTGTGAGTGTGTAAAAATAAATCCAGCTAGTTTCACATCAAACTTATGTTTTTAATTAGGTATACGACATGAAAATATATTAATTACCAAGCAATAATCATACAGGTAAATACTGAACAAAAGTATTAACAGTCAAAGTATATTTTTACTTACAACATGTAAATGATGAAGGAATAATAATTATCAACGAACTAACCTTTTTGTATTATTGTTTATAAATATAAATTCATAAACAATAAATTTATAAAGAATAGAAAAAATTCGACCACTAAAGAATGCTGGTTCGAGTCCCGCCTCGTTATCGAATTTTTAAAACACGAAGATTTTTAAAAATGTAACCAATGAACACAATCAATATTAGATTAACTGTAATGGTGTCTAGTTTGACTTAAAATAATAAACATCTACCCTCACTTTTAAAAATGTAGTATATTCACACGAATTATAAGCGCACCTTATAGGGAAGGGAAGATATGGGTTAAAGAGTTAAATAAATAATTAACATAATTATATTTAAATTATTAATTTTTAACATTGTGTTCAGTAGTGTTAACATGTAAATTGATTTGATTTTTACGAAATCTCATAGATGGCGCTGTTTCAAATTTGTATACTAATAAATTCATTAAACTCATTCTCTGCCCAAATTACGTAAATGACATAGTTTTTATTGTGTAAAGCTAGATAATAGCATGGCTTATCCGAAACCAACATTTAAACATGAGTCTTTAGATTGTACGCTGTCGTAATACACGGAATACGTAAGAAAAAAAAAGGTTCACGGCTCCTCCCCCGGAGGTGATAGCATGATAATATGTTTAAAAAAGCCTCACCCGACCTGTTAGTATTATTCATGCAAAATTTGAAGTCAATCTATGCAGTACTTTTCGAGATTAGCCTGGACAAACATACAGACAAACAGACAAACAGACAAACAGACAAACAGACAAAAATTCTAAAAACTATGTTTTTGGCTTCTATATCGATTATAGATCATGGATTATGTATTCTTTTAAAAAAATATTCAATGTACAGTTTTGACTTTCCTACGATTTTATTATATGTATAGATTTTCTTAATTAAACGGAAAAAGATAAGATAACAACACCTAAAATTAAATAATTTTTGTGGAAATAAAAGCAAATAATAAATACATATTTAAAAATTTGATTACTTGTACAGAACCGTAAATGGTAACGAAAAAAAATTTTTTTTGTGATTTAAATAATAATTTTTGTTAAACAATTCAACAGTAAAAGTACTAATTGCATTTGTTCACAAAATAGCGTCAAATCATAATTCATACAAAACAAACACTTTATGGAAATCCGATTTCGTTCTAAACGATTCACAAATTGCATGATTATTGTCATAATTATATTTCCAATCTGTATTAAACTCGTGTGAAATATAGATTTTAAAATCTAACATACATATAATAAGTACATAGCACGAATAAATTATTCATTGGCACTTTAATTTTCAGTTTAAAAACCTTTGATGCCAAGTCACATAGCGCCCAAAATAACACGACCTGCCATCTTTAGATTCTTTAGGTCACAAAACATGAAAGGACACCCCTTCAAGTGAGATATCGGCGGACTGAATTACACGATCATTTTCTTCGAGCCCCTCTTGAATCTTAACTTGACGGGAACGCATGATAAGGGAACCCGTTATATTTTTGTCACGTGCGGTGATAGCAGCTATGACTCATAGCTTATTTGAAGCTTATACTACGGCTATGCAAGATAGAACGCGTAGTTAGCGAGCGTCAGAGCACTAACATCACGCTATTACGCCGAAAAGTGCTGTGCTACGCGGTAACATACCGTCAAACAGCGACAACACTCTGACGCGCGCTATATCAAGTACGCGTTTTATTTGACAAAGCCATTATTATTTATTAGCTAGACAATGCATTCACTAATATGTTTAAATAATTTTTGCATAGTATAGAAATAAACTAACACTCGGTTGAAATAGATATGAAAAAGAATTAAATATTTTTATGTATTATAAACCTACTTCGAACAAGTCGAGGAAAGAGTCAAGTATTTTGCTTAATTCAATATTCTGGTACATTTCTTCGCATTATGGTTCCAACAAAATGCTTGTGTTCTTGTTGTTTCATAATGCAATCACTTGAGTTATATTTTTACGACAAATTATTATTTTATGACGACCCGACCGAATTACGTTTCGCGAAGCATTCATACATTTTCTAAAGGTGTTCATAATATAACTTACCTGTGTTATAAATAGGCTTATACAAGTTTCTAAAACTCTCTACAAAATACATACTCACAAAAATGAAGATTAGATTTCGTTTCTTTTAGCAGTACGTTAAAATGTAACCATGTGATGAAGCTAACGACTTTTCTCTCCACACCCCGTACAATACGCTTCCAAATAATTTTCGGCAATCAATTCTTATTCCAATAATTACTAATTAAACTATACTTGCGTCACATCAATCCATGTGCCTTACAATTTCCCTTACAGAACAATAAACCAATACATTCTCATATAGTATCATCCAAAACAATTTGGGGTTGAAACAAACCAGCTGTCGTAACTGACCTTCGTCACTAAATCGTATTCATGTCTTGAATACATTCGCTTTTCCCTCGGAGGTCGCGAATAAACGAGGGCGTGCTAATTTCAATTATCTTCCTGTATTTGGGTCAAAGGTTTGTGTTACCGAATTAATGCTGTATTTATTGTGTAAATGTATTAATAATATTATTGTGATGGATTGTGAAATTCGGTGCGAGAATGCAAATTACGATATTCATTATAAAAGCTTTATTTGTTTTTAGTATAATGTTTTTAGTGATATAAATGAATGGTTATGATAAAATTTACTTCCATTTTCTATAACAAAGAAATATATATATCTAATCGCGCTGATACAGTTTTATTGGTTCGTCTGTCGTATCATAGCAAAGCGTGTCATACTATGCAATTATAGGATAGTAAATATTATTTCTAATAAATATCAGCAGTTCAAAACTTTTCCTTCATAATATGGAAAACTTTTTTAAAGAAGTTCAGCAAAACATTAAATAAAATTAATAAATATAACTTCAGGGACACAGATTTAAGAAACTTTTTCATATTCGCAAATTCATAATTTGCCCAAGAAAAAACGAGATTTCTATACACAGACAATACAGATTCTACACAAATAACTACACATCCATTAGGTACCTACTAATATTTTATAATTACACTAGTGGTCCGCCCCGGCTTCGCCCGTGGTACCTACATGTTTAAACTATCCTATCTCTCAAGTTGGATCGAATTGCACATGGTGTGCGAATTTTATTTTAATCAGTTAAGTGGTTTAGGAGTCCATTGAGGACAAACATTGTGACACGAGATTTATATATATTAAGATATTATATTTCGACCTTATCGATATAAACGCCAAACTTGCCATACATGAATACTAAAAGCTTATACCTACTGTAGAGATATGTTTTATACTGTTCTCTTTTAAAAAGTTGATGATACCGGATAAATGCAGGCGTCAACTAGATAAAATTTCAATTTTCAGTATGAATAACCTTATTTTCAGCCTTAACTCAACCGTTATTGGAACTTTCAAAGAATTTAAGTGCCGATATTATGTTACGTTGGCATTGTTTTTCAATCTCCACTTTATGTTTACAGTTTAATAAACAAATTGATATTAGGGAGGTTCATAAATCATACGTGTTAAAAGATAGACATGTGACTTTTTATGTATTAAAAGTTTTTCTTAGAACAGAAAGTTTCACGAATAACAACCAACATAATACGTGGTGTTCCGCCACGCCATTACATTGTACATAACTTAATCAAATATACGCAGTATTAGAATTACTTGGCCTTTTAAATTCGACTCCAACCTGAAGACGTATCGCGACGGGAGAGTTCCCTTACATCCGTTCATTCTAAAGAATCTTTTTCGCTAATTGAAACTTTTGAAAGCACAGATAACATAAGACTATAGGGATGTGCTAAATCGATACACCCATGTGACAGTTTACAGCTCGTCGCGACACTAGTGACTAGATGTCCAATTAGCAGCCTGTCTACCGTTCCTCCAGTTTCAATGTTTACTCCTGCACTCGTTTTACCATTTAAAATTTGGACTGCTATTTACTGCAGATGTATTATCGTTTGTAATTTGACAATTTTTTTTCTTGCTTTATCTGTAATTTAGGCGGGAGATTTGAATGTGCTATTTAGGTTGCCTTTTTTTATATAAATTAAATATTATAAATCAACACAACATATCTGCCTTTTTGACCAATTTAAACGTATTTCCCATGCAAATACTTATATTATACTTTATTCATAGTGCGACACTATGCGGCGTGTTGGTAGCCGTGTGTGCCGCGTGCTGCCGCCGGCCCGCGGCCTCCGACAAGCCGGAGGAGATTTCCGAGTGTCGCGGCGTGTATACTGTTAGCGCTGATTCTAGACTTACCCCGGTAAGTATTTTTATTCCTAATATATTATGTTCTGTTTAATGATTACACGTTCGATTATTTTCCAAATATCTTATGTACGTTCGTCAATACGTTCTATATGCCCCATCACTTGTTACGTCGCTAAAGGTCAGGGTTTAATTTAAAAAAAAAAGTTTAAGAAAGCTTCAAAGTTAAATTGTAACTCAACAAATATTTCAAATATAAAACCATCATAAAATGGATAGGAACATTAAAAAGAGATTATTTTCAAATACTTAGGTATAAACTATAACCACCAATGTTCAAATACAAGTAAAAAAATTAACGTACGCGTCGTCTTTCTTTCTTTCTTTCATAGTAATATCGATTGAACCCAAAGCTAAATTATTAATAAACCAATTTCAATAATTGCTTTAAAACGGCATGAAGTATATAAACCACATGTCTTGTACATGGTTGATCGATACTCGTTCATAAGTTACTGATAGTTGTGACTTCACTCGAAAGCCACTTTACTAGTTAAGCCTTGGATATACTTCATCAGCTTTAGTCAAAGTTAATGTGCTATATTAACCATGGATAAAAAGTACGTTTAAATTCAGGATTTACAAAGTTTTAAGGCTGCGCTACTATGAACAGAAATACTACTTTTTATATTTGCGACACGGCAAACGTAGCCGTACTTCTAAGGACTATATAAAATAGGTTTACGACTTCCAAGTTCAGAGACTTATGTAATGTTTACAAAAATATCAATAAAGACGTTTCGAAGAAGTTGGACTGTGAGAATATGAATAGATATAATTACTTACCTATAATTTGCTTATATTTCATTTTAACTTCAGAAATAATTCGCATTCTTTACTCTTCTATTTAAAACAATAGTTTAATAATTTACATACTCGCGTTTTTAAAAGAACCATATATCGTCACTGTAATGATACTAGATAACCAAACAAACATATTAATTATATGAAAATAATGAAAGCGATAAAGACGTTGTAATTTGTTGTAAAATTTCGATAAAGAGACTAAAAAGACATGGAGTCGGTATTTAATATTTATTACGAAGGCTTTGTTTTGTTGAGTGTCAAAGGTGCTAGAGTGTATAAACTGAACACTTGTGTTTTGGCCCACGATTATTATGTGAAAACGCTTTTAGCTTTGAATACAATGAAGAATAATTCTTGAACACGTTAAACTGCTGTGCCTTTTGCTTGTAATATAATTATTATTGTAGGTATTATATCGGTACATTTGGATATTGAAGACGGTTTACAAATAGAATCATTGGAGTAATTTCTAAGTACTATAATTAAAAAAAAAGACATAATATATACGTATATGTAATTAACATAATAACACAATATTTACCATATAGTTATGTATTGAAAGAATGCATTCAGGAATACAGCGAAAATGTTCAATTTATTTAACTTTTATATTCATTCTAATAACGTTAAATCTACCGAGTAATTTCAGTGTTTGTTAAATTCATTAAACGCAAAATAGCTAAGTTCAACTGTAAAAATAATCAGCGAATTAATATACCAGTCGACTTGTTGAAAATAAAAGATTCTCGGTTTGTTAATAGTGTTCGAGGCAATATATTTAAGTTTTAGCCATTTATTCACTTAATTAACTTGAGTTGTTAACTAGCGTCAAGTCCTCTTAAAATGCAGCGAATGCCCTAAAATTTGCCATTTGACCGATTTTAAGAGCCTTCAATTGTAAGTGTTCAGTTTAAAATTGCAATTTAACTATATTATTTTAAGTAGTATCCTTTAGATTACCGTGGACTGAAGTTCAATGAACTCTGATTTTGCTATTTACCGCGTCCTTTTGTTGTGATTTTTTTTTATAGGTAATACAATTAATTAAATTAAATTATCTGTGCAATGTGCATAATTGTTCGTATAAAAATTTCAAACATTGGACCTAAAATTAAAATATTCTCTCAGAACATAAAAAAAATATTCAACAAACTTTTTGAAGGATTTTTTACTTATTCTCTATATCAATTAAAACATTGGTTAAGTTTTACTTGCCTTTTTATGTGTTTTCGACAGAAACCAGTAGGTATGAAAATAATTAAAAAACTATTTAATTAAAAAACCCAATTGCAATAAATATACTATACATACCGCACACCTCGACAAGGAAGTTATTATAATTGTCATTTAATGTTAAATGCACTGAATGCAATACAGTCCAACTAATAAAACATGCAGTACAATTAGAACGCACTCACTCGCAAATGAGACTTCACATCCAAATAACAGTATAATCTCAGTATGAAAACATGAATTTATTATAATAGAAAGCAATTTCCAAACAAAGCAAAAGCATGTAAATACTAAATACCGCAAAGCGCATCATCACACCACTTTATACATTTGATCTAACTCAGTTCACTATTCCGATTGTTTCCGTTTTGATTGAGTTTGCGTAATTAATTAGAAACGTCATTACACTTCGCTAATCACAAATTTACCACTGTTTTAGCCTCGGAATGGCTAATTAAAAGCAAATTTGGATAGGCTGAAACTTTTTACGCTATTAGCAATTCTATTTTATTCCATTTTAGTGGGCGATTTTGAAACGTTTTTGTGATACTCAAACGGCATTCGTTATGCGGTTTAAGGGACAATAATTAGTATCAATAGGGAACTACAATATTACTGCTCTTGTGTCTGACCGACTTTTTGGTAGTGTTTGACGTCATTATAAGTAATCAATGATAATCTAATCTTTTATTATTATTTAAAGTAAAAATTTATCAGCATTCTTGTAACTACGTACAAACTTACGGTATAAAATGTAACTACTGACATCATTTAATTCAACCAATTTCTTCGTCATTACCCTTCAACCAGTACACAATTCGATATTCTTCCACTTAATTGTGTTTCCCCGCGACTATTTACGGAATAGCGTCAGCGCTGTAACGCGGTTACCGCAGCTTCCGTCTTGGGATTGTTCCGCCGCACGATGTCAATGGGCTCCGGCTATAGGACATTGTAGCTAGCTTTGTAGCTGTAGTACGTAACGACGTATTAGTCGTGTAAGAAAGTAAGGAATCATACATCATGTACATGATGATAAAAGGGATTGTTCCGCCGCACCGTGTCAACGGGCTACGGCTACATAGTATTTGTAATACGATGTACATGATGACGTATTAGTCTATTAGAAAGTAAGGGAACACCTTCATAGTACCTGCATGTTTGTATGGTATTTGTATTAGAAAGTAAAGAAACTTATGGAAAATTACGAAAATTATTTTAAGGAAACTCATCATGCAAATCTTGGAAAATTGCACCAAAGCAATCAAATACGAATCACATACTATTTGAAGCGTCGTAAGCATAGTAAGAACGAGCTTGGCTCGGATGATGTTCCTATGTTTGTCTATCAAATCATAATAATAATATTATGTATTTATGACAAGAAACAGTAAGTCAATCTAAAGTGAAAAAAACGAATTAAATCAGTGGACTCTATAAAAGCAATCTTTACTTTTTAGGTTTAGAGAGAGACATTTTTTTTTACAATTCGATCTATTACCTATAGCTGGCTGTGACTCATTTTTGATGATCCATTATTTACCTATTTCCCTACCTATTTATTTAATCGACGTAATAGAAAAATAATGTTCAGCAAAGCGGAAAATTGGCTTTATGATATAAATGTAAGTGTGTATTACAGTGAGCGGATACAGTACGATTGATAGAGCAATTACTGTAGTTATGTACTAATGAGGATGGTTACACCTTACTAACTCCAGTTACGATTGAGATTTATCTGCCATTTTACAAACATAGTGTAACGTTTTATTATTTTTTGGAAAATGAATTTAATTGGACTGAAAAATTTGCTTTCTATTTTAACTGTAATGCAATCAATCTAAACCATAGACTTTGTAAAAGATTCAAAAACTCAAGATATTAACATGTGTCAACATATTCTGGCTATTTGATATTGTCACTCCAAAAATACTTTTTATTGTACCCATAAGACACTCAAAATTAACACAAGACAAATTACCTTCTTAAACGTTATAAACCTACCTACTTAGTATATTATTTTATAGTTACTAAAATTTAATAACGAAAAAGGTATATGAATCATTCTACACGCTCCTCCCAACTAACCTAAAGGTACCTATCTATCTAAAGTTATCTACGTGTAATAATAAAACACTTCCCATAGAGGTTTTTACGAGGTAATTCATGAGTGTTATAGTCAGGCAAGTGGTAGATAGATAGAACATACTGACTGGCTTATTGCGGGTCTATGGCACATCTGTCAGAAGTTATCTTATAATGTAGGGTTTTATTTAGGTAACTATTTAGTTATCTGTAGTTTTATTCCTTTATTTGGAATTGGGATATATTGTAAATTAAATTCGGAAGGAGGTTTTATAACATCTATTTCTTTTGTACCTTTGAAAGAATTTGAATTTTGGATTTTCCCTCGAGGATATTTGGCATCTAGTTTATCCTCATACATCACTCTTCAAAGTTCTAGATGTTCTAAATGTTTTATTAATACTAATTAAATCAATACAAGTTCTCGGAGACATTGTGTAGGAGTGAAGAAAAGGTAATTAATGGACAATAAGCCCAAATAAACTTTGTTACAGATACTAATAAGTTCTTTGAGCAACCCAATTAATTATTAAGGATGCTTTATAATAAATCATTATTGAAGTGAAAACTTCTTTAGCGGCGTTGAGCACTTTTTCTGTAATGGGTATAAAATCTTAAACTCGCGTCAGGACACGTGACCTGATCGAAAAAGCGTAAGACCATTCCAAAACATCAAACATGCTCAACGTTAATAATCAAGTTTTCACTTCTGCCGGCACTCCCGGAGTGCAACCCGTCTTTTTTTTGTACACTCAGATTTATAATTAAAATATTATGCTTATTTTTAAATGTAACATAACATTATTATATGGTTTCTAACATTCACATCCCAAAACCATGGGTCTAAGCTTAGTGTTTTTTAAATAATTTTTATAACACTTTATAATACACCATGGTCATAATAATTAGGTAATATATATACTTATGCTTGTATTATCCATATAACTCCGGTATTTTAAAGTTAACATATAACAGACTGATTTCTGTCGTTATATCCCATCTAAATATAAAAGCCATGAAAGCCAACTTATAAACGTGACATTACATCTTCCTATATACAAGAACACCTGTATCCGTTTATAATTTGCGTTGAAAAATTACCAATACTCTTTACCGTTTACCGCCAGTCTTATTAGTAGGGGAGGCCAAGAGGGGGATTTTGGGATTTACTCGAGCGCGTCAGATTACTATAAGGGACGGTACCTTAGCTATTCATTAGTACCTCTAGTCAATATGAGCAGTTATGGTTGGTGGGTGCGCTCAGGGGCCCCGCTGGAAAATTTGAATAATCCATAATTCCCTAAGGTTGAGCTCGAATCGTCAGATTAGCGAAATGGGGACTTCTTATATTGTAATTAACCCCCCCATATATTAATCTGACGCGCTCGAATAATATTACTTTAATTTTTTACCCTTTCTTCATAGCGATTAAATCGCCACTTAAATCGTCAGATTAACGTATACTTTTTTTCAGTGACGTCCTGGAGCATGCAAAATATCAATATCTAACGCGCTTGAGTATTTCCAAGCCAATTTTTTTCTTTTTTAAATTAAAAAAAATCAAAAAAACCCTTCCCCACCGCTAAAAGTGAAAACATTATAGGACCTTTTTTTCTCGCTATGGTCTAATCTACCAATTCTAATAGGTTCCCGTGACGCTCGAGTAAATCCACATTTAGCATCCTGGGCTCCCCTACTATATGAAGGAAATTGTCTCCGCGAACTGTGACGAGCGCGGCAAGATAAAATTTCCCGCGTATCTGCCTACTTTGATTTTTCCATTTGGTTCATAAATTTAGTTTCTTATTTCGATTTCACTTTAATGTGACCTATGTAGATTGTATGATGTGGTATATTTTAGATATACGCCGAATGTTTAATAATGGTTTAGAAACAATAATTGACAATTTCTAAATTAAATTTGAAGAATGATAGGATGGTTTGATCTCAATTTAATAACAGCGTTAGTTTATAGATCCGATCTATGATACGTTTATAACCCTATAGAAAGGGGTATATAACGTATACCTTATTCTACAATAAGAACACATCGCAAAATACTATAGGTAATTTATCATGAATAAAAAAGCAAAACGATACAAACCTAAAATTCTCACCAATTTCTATAAAATATTATAAGTCCAGAAACATAATTTATTACCATAATAATATAATAATTAAATATGTACATACATTAATTTACGTAGAAGACGAATGCCTATTTATTCAGATCGAATTAAACAATGGTGTTGCATTAATTCTTCGTGGTAAATGTTAAAAGTATGTAAATTCAATGAATCCTTTGTACGTGAATTAATCCTTTTATCCGCTTAAGGAGCACTAGACACAATTTTCGAGGCTTGCTGAGAATCTAATGAGAAGCCTTAAGTTCTTTGTTATATACCACTAGCTGCGCCCCGCGGTTTTACCCGTAGTGCCCGCTCTTGTTGGTCTTAGCGCGTGATGAATGATGATGTATTATTAGCCTATAGCCTTCCTCAATAAATGGGGTATCTAACACCGAAAGAATTTTAAAATCGAACCAGTAGTTCCTGAGATTAGCGCATTTCGAACAAACAAACAAACTCTTCAGCTTTATAGTATTAGTAGGTAAGTATAGATTAGTACCTCTTTACTTTTTCCAGAATTTTTATCAAATATTTGATTGATTGATTAAACAAGATATAAAAATTGTTAAAAGAAAATGTCTTGCTTACATAATGTTTCGTAAATCAATTGATAAAATGATATCAGTATAATTAATTATGTCAAGGTATGATAGGAGTTATCTTGTGAAAATATCGAATTATTAAAATTGTTCAGATTTTAATCTATTAATAATAACGTAAAAGTATACATATTACAATGTAAATTGTTATTATACTTTTTATCTTCACGTCGAAGTTTAGAATTATAATACACTAGCCGCTCCGCGCGGTTTCACCCCCGTGGCTCCTCTCCTGTTAGTCGTAGCGTGATGGTATAGCCTATAGCCTTCCTCGATAAATGAGCTATCTAACACCGAAAGAATTTTTCAAATCGGACCAGTAGTTCCCGAGATTAGCGCGTTCAAACAAACAAACAAACAAACTCTTCAGCTTTATAAATTTATAATTTTAGTATAGATAGGTATTACTTATATAAACAAATGTTTATAGAACTTTTATTTGACGACGATAACTTTCTTCGATACTATTGTGACACTCTATAAAATCATTATTGATACTTCAGTATTTATCAAATGTCCTACAAAAGCTACTAACAATATTGCTATTAAGTACATAAATTAAAGTCATAAAAACGACACATCAACAATCAGTACGTAAATAAATGGACAGACATTCATAGAATGCCGTTAATGAATGGAGCTGTGAAATTTTAAATGTCAACGTGATAATATCGAGCATTTTGTAATAAAGGGAACACCACGTGGGCGGATTGCAAACCAGACGAACGAACTCAGACCTTCAGCTATATTTTAGCACGTGTAAATCCGACATTTTTAAGTGCCCTATCTCTTGAACTTTAAACTTATTGCCTATCGCCATGTGACTTTGAGAGCTTCACACACAGATTCCTATCTATAATGCAATTTATTTAGATTTTACACGTTCAAGATTCGATAACATGTTGAAAGGTCGTGCGGAAATTTATTGTGAAGTACAAAATATATTACAAGTTTTATAACATTTAATTGTTTTGAGATACTAAGCGACAATTATAAATCTATTCAATTATTATTGTAATACACGAAATTATATCCTAGTAAAAATTATATCAGAAAAATATGCGCGAGTAAGCTGAAAGCAAATACAAAAGGTCAACCCCGATAGCATCACTTGCAGGGACTTTTCATAGAGCGATTGTTTTCACGTGTTCGATTTCACGTTTTACTTACTAAAATTGATTCGTTTGTTTATGTGAAATTCAATACTCATAGTTCGCTTTATTTTCGAAACACAATGAAAGTATTCACTCGCTTGGCAGTTAATAAAGCTTTCCGAAGTAATACTTTTGAAAAAGTGGGACGCAAGCGGGAATATAAGCTTCAGAGGCTTTCAAAAATGATAATTATTCAATGTGGGATACACTAGCTGAATAAACGTTATTAAATAACCATCTATTGTTGATTGGAATTGAAAGATCAGGCATTTGTAATCTTTTATTTAATTGATGCATCATTACCATAGACAAATTATTATATACGTTTTGATACAGTATTGAATTAGTTTAATTACCACATGATATGATAGTACTTAAGCGAAAAATCCAAGTAAAATAGTATTTTTAAACATCAAAGTCGGCATGTTGAACTTACATTGGTGTAAACTCAACACAAAATGCTAATTCCGGCAACCGCAACTCTAATGACACTAGACGGAAGGACGACTCAAAATTCTAGAACCTTCGAGAGAGGGATAGAAATTCCGGACGCAAGTTTAGACGAACAATGTTCCCGTTCGAGAGCTCGTGAGATGCAGCCTGCATTCACGGTACATTACCCTGTGCTACACTAACGACACGTGCGCTCTGTTAAATGATCTGGGAATTTACGTCTTGTTCGAGAGGATTAATGGGAATTAAATATTCAAAGATGGATGAGATAATTCGGCGAGTAGACGCAAAGTCATGGCCACGTAATGTACGTCTATAATGAAAAAGCACAAACATTCTTAGTTGGTACTTCTTAATTAAAATCTTAAAATTAGCAATTAAATATGACGGCCGAGTTGTGCAAGGTTAAACATTACTAATTAAAATTTCCTTGAGTCGTAATTTTGTTAAGTTTTCAGATGCGCATTTAATTTATATTTTTACTTAAAAAGCTCGCCTGTAAAGATTTTGCTTGTTTAATTGCGATACGAAATACTAGGGGTATAGAAGTGTGAAGAGCCATGGTTGAATGTCAGCGGAATTAACGATGTTGGTCGAAATAAAAACCGCGTTCAGGGTAATTGGTTTCGCTCTGACGGATACGCTTTACATGCTCGAATAAGGAAGTAAGGGTAAGTTCCGATAGCCAGAGCAGATTAGGTAGATATTATCGAGCTCTAGATCGAGATTTACAATATTGAAACATACGCAGTACTTACTAGTAAAATATGATTGTTGAATATTTTATAAGTGTGCTTTAAAATTAAGGTCAACCTGTTTTTACAATGTAATGTAAATTACACTAGTCGTGTTTTTACTTTTGTATCAGTCCGTTCAAATCATAATTACTATTATAACTCGTGAAATAACTATATTTTTGCTCTCATTAATATAGGAACGAGAAACCTTATGAATTCACTTAAACAAATATTTACATCGCAACGCCAGATTAGTGGCCTAAATGAATTGATCAGTGCCGTTAAAAATAGTCAATCAATTAATTTGGACAGCGAAGTGTAATCAAGTCGCGTAGGGGCCAGAATGTTTGCGATGACGCACTCCGATAGTTCCCCTCGCTTTAAACCCTCCTAATCGACGGCTAATCACGTTTAATGCTCTTTTCCTGGTAAACATGGCTGTCTGTGCTTCACGCTCTGCCTTTGTTTTAAATAATTTAGGATGCGATTATAAAATAATAACAGATTGCTTGACTGGGTTGCTGATGTTCTTGTGGTGTCCAATTGTTAGGTTACAAAATGTGTTATGTATATCTTTTGGGGTTAAATAATATATGGCCATTGGAAGAATTAGATTCCTTTTTGTTTTAATGAACCTGTTTAGATAAATTTGTGAATAAATAGATGAGACAGGGATATTTAACATAACTTCATAGTATCGAGCATTTTGCAGCAGGCAGCAAAAAATTTGTTCCAATTTAAATTGAAACTGAATTTTATAATTACAGCGGAAAAGATAATAAAACCGGCCAAGTGCGAGTCGGGCTCGCGCACAAAGGGTTCCGTAGCAGCAAATATAATAAATTACAGTTAAATCAACCTATCTCAAAAACTATAAGAGATACTTTGATCAAACCAAAAATCGTTGAAAGAGTTAATTAGCATGCATCACCTCTATTTTTTTTAGAATTTTATACCCCGTAGTTATAAAAATAGAGGGGGGGGGACATACTTTTTACGACTTTGAGAGCTGATATCTCAAAAACCGTTCACTTTAAGAAAAATGTTTTTTAGAAAACTTTATATCATTTTAAAAGACCTTTCCATTGATACCCCACACGGGTATGTACATCGAAAAAAAAAATTTCATCCCTCAGTTACATGTATGGGGGGCCCCACCCCCAATTCTTTTTTTTACTATTTAGTGTCATATTTTTGTAGCGGTTCATACAACACATATTCCCATCAAATTTCATCACTGTAGTACTTATAGTTTCCGAGTAAATCGGCTGTGACAGACGGACAGACGGACAGACGGACAGACGGACATGACGAAACTATAAGGGTTCCGTTTTTGCCATTTTGGCTACGGAACCCTAAAAACGAATACAATGTTTCATAGCTTCTTCATATACAATAATACCCATTATACTGAGATATATTTATAATAGCTTAGTTAGTTGTTTATTTAAAAATACGCCAATAAAATCAATTCAGTGTTATCCTATATTGGATAAATAACATAGAATGACAAAAATAAATACCGAAATAGCTCGATAGCTGTTTCTTTTGCACAGTTCAATTCTATTACCTCTCGTAGCTCTATTTTCGGCCAATCCATTTTTCCCAATTTCGATTTGGGGCTTTAAATAGAAAAACTTCTTACTATTTTCAGTGTAGGTAAGTATTACTATGGAGTTCCTTGTCGATTCTTCTCGGAATCTTTGGTAGTTTGAAATATGATTATATACATAAATATGTACTTGTGAAAAATTACCTACATGAATAAAAATAAATGAGTTTGAGTGCGTAGTTACCGGGCTGCGTTTCGAACATTCTATGTTACGGACATCCATTTTGCACGGTCGCCGTCGATAACAGGATATTTTAATAAATCCTAATATTGCTTCTTCCTATTTTTTGAGGTACTGAAATAACCCAGAGGATATAATTATTTATATTAAAACTGAAATCGTAGATTTAGTCAACAATTAAACTAATTAAAAGAACTTTGCTGAATTCACCGTACCATAAGAAAGTCGTGTTGCAAACAACATGTTTTCTTACATTGCATACTTATACACTAATAAAATTTGTAATAACTCTAAAGTTTAACGTTTGCTAACTAGAGTGTTTCTACACATTTTCGTTGCAATTACAAACTTCGTGACGTTTTGACAATCGTTCTTCGTTCAAAGTTTACACTTTAACTAATGTAAAGTATATTAATTGTTATTAACAACGTGGTTACCGAAAGATAACATAAATCATTTTCATCTGACTTTAACACTAAAATCATAATTGCACTTGAAAAACATACACGCGGCAAAACTAACGGTTGTTTTTTGTACCAAAATAAAATTTGCGTTCTAGTAATTGCTTACAATAACAGCCATTGATTGTGCACATACGTGAGTTTCATATAAAGATTCGATTGTAAAAAATATATCAGGTCGGACAATTTTTTTTTCTTTTTAATATCGAAGAGTGTCAATGGAAAAAAATACAGAAAGCACTGCATGAATTGATATCCAGTTCGCAATCTTATATTGAATATTTTTCTTTAGATTAAAAATACTTGATGATTAAAAATACTTCAGCTACGTAGTGGTTTTTAGTATTTATAGTTAAATAATATAGTCAGCAATATAGCAATATTTTAGAAGGATATTATTTGGTGAACTAGTGCACCAGATTTTAATACAACACCAATAATTCAAATCAACGTAGGTAATCCATACTAATATTATAAATGCGAAAGTAACTCTGTCTGTCTGTCTGTTACTCAATCACGCCTAAACTACTGAACCAATTTGCATGAAATTTGGTATGGAGATATTTTGATACCCGAGAAAGGACATAGGCTACCTTTTATTGCGAAATATGTACCACGGGCGAAGCCGGGGCGGACCTCTAGTAACAAGGCTTTAAGAGCCAACAAAAAGTTATCCTTAATACGTAATGTAATAAATCTTTCTAGTTGTACCATAAATCTATACCTATATCTAAATTTATTTACAGTCCTTTGTGACCGAGATCATTACTACCAGAAATAATTGCATTGCATTTAACTGCATAGATCTTAAATGAATCTACGTATATATTTCATTAGCATCCATTTTCAGCATTAAGACACTAAACTTGAAGCTAAAGGGATTAGCAGTGTCCAAGTCAGGCAGGTTGGCTTAAGCGTCAGATTGTTTAAGTTAACAGCTAAATTACTCTAGTAAACTTGTTTGAAGCTTTGCTATCTTCGTCCTGT
This sequence comes from Colias eurytheme, assembly GCA_907164685.1. Lineage (NCBI taxonomy): Eukaryota > Metazoa > Arthropoda > Insecta > Lepidoptera > Pieridae > Colias > Colias eurytheme. The sequence continues at coordinate 3,791 of CAJQZN010034249.1, read as the reverse complement.
AGTGTACATTTTTAATGAAGGGGAATGCACGGCTTTGATTATTAGAGTGAAAGCCTTCTGAAATCCTATGCTGATTACGCTGCGACATTTTGCCAGGAAATGGTTCAAACGGGCCGTACCTTTTGCCGTTTTTATAGAAGCTTTGATGCTCTATGCTTATTTTGCTATTAAGATATTATGCGAAAGTTTTTTCTTTGAAGAACATTACCCCAGATTCTGGTCGATTTTTTTATTTTAAACTATAGAAGCATTAATCAAGTCCTCAAAAATGTAACTTTAATAAAAAATATACACATTAAATGGCAATTGACAATCCGACAAATACGAACATTATCTACATATCAACATTGCTCATTACGGTTTCATAAGCGGCTGAACGAATTCCCCGGTTAACAAAAATAATTTGCACTCCCGCCCGGGGGAGCCTTGATAAAAATCGCATTACACGTAATTGCTTTAGCGAGATTAGCGAACCGATCCTGAATCTACACGCTTTCAATTTATCTATAATATTTGAAAACCTTTTTCAAGCTACGTACATACCTACACGATTATATCCAAAAATAACTCAGCGTGAAATTGAATAAATGGCTTGTACGATTTTGTTTAACGAAAATTCTATTCACGCAAATTCATACATTGAATATGCAACAGCATTATGTTTAATTAAATTATTAAGTTAAATGTTTCTTTTAAATCCACAATACTGAGTGGTAGCGACCTTACCTTATAATATAAGCTGCGGTTGTTTTAAAATTAAAATATACAGCTGCAATCTCCATTTCTTAGTAATATATAATGCAGTATAATAAAATTTTTGAATTAAGAAATATTAATTAATTCAATATAAGTGATGTGAAAGACGTACTGTACAACTTTTTGTACTGTACAACGTTACTTGCAGGCTATTTTGCTTTTTGTTATTAAATTTAACCAATCTACTTATCTACACTTTATGTATGTGTCTTAGGCAATAATTTGTTATTTGAATACTCAGTAGGTAAGCTTACTTAATTTACTATATAAGGCTGAGAAATAATTTCAAGACGAGAAAAAAATTCTATCACGAGGCGGGATTCGAATATCGAACACGCGTCTTTTTGTCAAACCCGGACAACTCACTTAAGTCTTAAGTCGTACTTAAGTCTTTTCTAAAATTTACTTAAACCACAGAAATATGTAAAGAGATGCGTTTCTTACGCTCAAATATATTGGAAAGTTGCAATGCCACTCGCTTTGTGATCAAGTGCATATCGACAACGATTCCCTTTCCTTTCACCTTACATAGTTACATATTTATACTAAATATTATATATAATGTACATACTATCTATACATATATGTGTGAGAAACGAGGCTTCGTTTATTTGTAATTACATTATTTTGTTTCATATTTGTACGTGTTTTAGTATGTATAATCAGAGTTTTTTGAGTAATATATTGTCATGTCACATTTCCGAAGATAATATTATAAAGAAAGTGAACAGCTACATATTTTCTCCTTAATGCGTAGAATAGAAAAAGGTTTCCCTATGTTCTGGTATAAACAGTATCGTTGTAGGATTGTTAGAATGCGATTATTAATACACGTATAAGATTTTTTTGCACACACATGCAACGGTCTTAAATATATCTAATCATATTTAGACATTTATAACAGATAACTACCTATTTCTTTTATCCTTATTAATATCCCTTTGATATACCAACACGTATCCTTTATACTCACTCCTACGCCCATCAAGTAAGAGCATCCCAGTTAATTTAAACGAATCATCAATTACGTGTCATTTAACTTTGAATTATCTCGAGCGATTATCTCGTTACTGATATATGAACGGTGTAGTTTATTCAAAGGAAATTTAAACGTAATTGCAAAAGTTTATGTGTATATGGGTATACTTTTATTGTTATGAATATGAATGTGACAATTACTGAAATATTAAATGTAATAATAAAATAAATAGCTCAAAAACTACTGAAACGACATTAATGATTGTTTGGTTCATTCATCTCCGCTAGGATTATATGAACTGATAATTTTTTTTAATAGAAAACATAACTACCCAGGCGGAGCCATTGCGTATAGGCTAGTTAGGTATACATATACCTACATATGCAAAATTTGACAATATAACAGTTATACTTGACACTGTTTTTATAAAGCATTTAAAAGGCAATAATATCTCATTGTGCTGTGTTACAATGGTGATTGTTATATTTCGTAATGCTCTTACAATTGTTTATTTCTCAACTTTCTCAACGCTTTCCACACTCGCTTCCTTGTAAAGTTTACTAGTGAATAATCAAAGGTTATAGAAAAATCGATAGACTAGCTTAGCTTTCAGTAGATTCAACATTTCTATTAGTGTGTACTATATATACTGCATGGCAATGTTTGTTTGTTACATATAAACACACGTGGCCTTGACCTCGTACACGCAGAACTAATTTCGACGAATTTTGGTATTATTTGCATTAGACATAACTATAATACCAGTAGATATTCTCATATATAAACTCATATACATATACATATTGTATATACATTATTATATTAACATTTTCTCCATAATTATTACAATACAAGACCTCCTTTAAGAATTTATTATACGGGCTTTTGAGCTCATTACACCAAAGGACACAAAAAATTCAGTACATTATTATCAATCTATGAAATATCACACATACATTCTAGTTTATTTGGTTAAAAATAAACCATATCCCCATAACCTGAAGGTTGAATCTTCAACTCACCATGACAGACCCGACTAACAGTAGCAACAGTGGCAGTGTGCAAGTGCGTTTGTTAATTTGAGCATCTGAAAGTAAAATAAATATTTAATGTCATATTCAATTGTTGCTTAAATTTAGCACTGCTTAAAAAGAAAACGATTAAAAAATTACAAATATTTAATACAGCATTGTGTTATTATAAAAATTAAAAACTAATTCTATACTACAGGTTTCGTCAAAACTAACAAAATATTAAATAATAAAGAATGTAGCTTTCCTTCTGTAAAACTTTAGCTTATTTCTAGTAAAACAAGCGTTTTCGCGTTTCAAAATAAATAAATACCTTAATACTTCAGGACATTTTTCACACACAGCACGATCTGATCCCATACTAAGCTTTCGCTTGTTAAGGAAATCAAATGGCTGATAAACATACATATATGATTTTAAATAAATACTTACATAGATAATAGTTAATTAACACTCAGACACAGAGCAAACATCGATGTTCATCACACATATATTTGCCCTGGGTGGGAATCGAAACCACGACCTCTGGCTTGGAAGGCAGAGTCACTACCAACCAAGCCAACCGGCCAGTCAGATATTCGTACAGATAACGAATTGATAATAACATAAAATCTTCCAATAATAAATAATAATCTGATAATTTTTGAGTCTTTACACTATCTAATAGATAATTGGATGGCTGTCTGTCTAATGAGAAAGATATTTCCACGAAAGGAAGTTTTAAATTAAAATTATTATACATACTACATATTATATCATTTCGTTATCTGTGTTATACGACTTTGTTCGTATAAAGATAAATAGTTTTTTAGAAATTAAAGACTTTAACGGATTTTAAACGCGATTTATTCAAGCGAGCGTGGTCACGGGGAGTCTCCCCGAGACCACGCTGTAAAGTGTTCGAAACGTTCGGAAAATAATATAATGAATAAATCGCGTTTAAAATCCGTTAAAAAGTCTTTAATTTCTAAATGTATAAGTGTGCGTCCACACTGAATGCGCGGTGGCGGCGGCCTAGGCGGGCG
>CAJQZN010034248.1:0-17957 GCA_907164685.1 Colias eurytheme | reverse complement strand
TAGAGATTACCACTTGTCTCCTGAATTGATCAGGATTCTACAGTTTTGGTATGGTAACCAGGCCAATACAGTTCGTTGGGCTGGTGTTCATTCGGACACATTTAAACTTGAATGTGGGGTAAGACAAGGAGGGCTGACTTCTCCGACACTCTTTAACTTGTACATTAATGCACTTATTGTTAAACTTAGCAACACTCATATTGGGTGTCATATTGATGACACTTGTGTCAATAATATTAGCTATGCAGATGACATGGTCTTATTGAGCGCGTCAGCATGTGGGCTCCGTAAGTTGATTACTATATGTGAAAGGTATGCCGATGGTCATGGCTTGCTCTATAACGCATGTAAAAGTGAGGTTATGGTTTTCGAGGCAGGCCGGAAATCACCCCGGTCAATGCCTCCAATCACCCTGAATGGGCTTGTTTTAAAAAGAGTCAATGAATATAAATATCTTGGCCATATACTGACATCCGACTTGAAGGATAATGCTGACATCGAGAGGGAGCGTAGAGCGTTGTCGGTCCGTGCGAACATGGTGGCCAGGAGGTTTGCTCGTTGTTCCACTGAAGTGAAATTAACACTATTCAGAGCATATTGCTCTAATTTCTACACGTGCAGCCTCTGGTATAACTATGGTCGTCGGGCATACAATGCTCTGCGTATTCAATATAACAACGCATTCAGAGCACTGATGGGGCTGCCTCGCCACTGTAGCGCATCAGGGATGTTTGCTGAAGCTCGGGTAGATTGCTTTTATAGTATAATACGGAAGAGATGTACATCTCTGGTGCGCCGGGTGCGGGGCAGTACCAACACTGCTCTAAAAATGATCGCAGACAGATATGATTGTGTGTACTTGCACCATTGCGAGCAAGTACACACAACCTATATCAATAAAAATAAAATGACATTATATAAATGGTAAATTGTAAAATGATAATATTTAAATAATTAATGTAATGTACTAACATAGTAATTAAGAAATTACTAACAAATGGACCTATGATGTCTTATCAATAAATAAATTATTATATTATTATTAAAACGAGAAATATCCAAAAATGTTACATGAAACGCTCCCATACATGTTGTATTCACAGCAAATGTTCGAAATGGCATCCTCGATATGGAATACCATTGCATTCCACATCGAGCTCTATTTACAGTTTCTGAATGAACTTTCATTAAAATTAGCGAAGTAATTAAAAAAAATCAAATAAAAAAGCAAAACCTTTCATATTAAATGTATGAAATAGTCATATTTCATACTAAATATATGGGAGCGTTTCAAGTGACATTTTTGGATATTTCTCGTTTTATTTATAAAAAGTTAATAATTTCATTTTATTCGTTAGGTAAAGGGCTTTCGATATCAGTTTAAAGTTTTTTGATATCTGCAATAGTTACGGAATAATTGCCTGTGCACACTTAACGATTACACCCTGTATAATTGCTTCGCCAGTGGCGAATCGCCACGCTGTTGCCAACCAGCGTTGAGTCGGAGAGGGCATTCTCAGCAGCGTGGTACATTGCAACGGACATTAGATGCCGTTTAGCAGATGAAACTATTAATACCCTTTGTTTTTTAAGGAGTCATTTTCAAAATCACTCTTTTTCCTAATTCCCTTGAAATAAGCTTATTGTTTTTATTACCTAATTTACCTTCGTTAACTTCCTTACAACCTGATTTTTATTTAGTTGGTAAGATTAAAGAATAAAGGTTTTTATTTTTTTTCGAGTAATATGTTATTTTAGTTAACCTAACAAATCACACACAAGCAGTTATTAGCTTTTTCAGTCATCTGAACTCAACATTTTTTTTTAAATTAGACGGGATCCCGAAAATTCCGGGATCCCGCGGGATTGATATTTCTAATCCCGCGGGATCCCGAATCTGCAATCTCGAGTCGGGATTGCATTCCCTAATATTAACACAGATTTCCTTAGAAGCACTTTTGAGTCGTCATAATACATAGAAATTATTTACTAGTACGTAAAAAAACTTTCTCGAAAGATTCGCAATAATCAAGTTGCTCAATAGATAGAATAATATTTCAAATTGAATAATTACAGGTTTTTATAATGACTATGAATGCCTTTACTTTACTTAAGTAACACGTATTTTTCATCAACAACACTGGAAGCTATATTGCTCGTTAAAAATACATAAAATACTGGTTTCATTTGTCAATATGCCTGAGGAAGTTTTCTGGAAACAATGATCTAGGTGTTTTTAATGTTATCATATCATTTATAAGCCCTTAACCTGTGCCGTAAATTAACTCTTAAATTACCTAGGTACCTATTGTCACATTAAACTACTTTTTGTACATACAACTGTATGCAGTCTTATTGCCGTAGGTTCTTTATATTATTTGATGATGTTGCATGTCATTTCATACCTTCATTTAAATAAAGCCTTTAATTGTCGAGTAAGTATATTAATGCGTCGTGGGTGGTCTTCTCACATGTATTTTAATGTGTAGCGATTGTATTATACATCGTTGTTTTCGTATTACAATGCTGATTTGTCAAATGTAAATGTTATTGTCATTAAGAATGTTGAATTTCGACTACCGAGTTAACCAATACATCGTAATTCGTAGTCCAAAATAAATAAACACGCTCCTGGATAAGTGTACAAAATTTGATTTAAATCTTTTTTATTAAAGTTGGTCAAAATCTTGTTGAAAGGAGTCAATTACTGTATACAAACATACAATGTAAGTGAAGCTACTAAATGCGTGTTAAAAATTTCGAATTTCGACTATATACCCATCCTAGTCTATCGAATTTCGACTACGCACCCATCCTAATCTATGTTTTTTTGTTACAGACGTAGCGGCAATGATTCGGAGTCGAGCGACTACAGCGACGACTCGGCGGCATACGACGATGCGTTACTTTCATCCAAAAGTTCTGGCCCGAGGAAGAACTGTAATAGGGGAAGATGGACCAAAGATGAGGTAGAGGCCATTAATTATCTGTGACCAGATGTCACAATGTAGAATAAGTAGGTTTACATATTCTGCACACATGTGTAATGTTTTAATCACTTATTAATATATTTATTTGTAGACGTATCCTAAGGATGATATCGACTCGAAAATATTAGTTGAAATTATTTCTCTTTAAAATATACCTAAACATAAATAAATTTAAAAACGAAGACGAATTATAAAATCATGTTTAATCTAAGCCATTTTCGATTAATTTACGACGTGGAATTTGTGTTTTAATAATATTATGTTGTAATGACGAATTCCAGCTGGGAATAGGTTGATAAATATTTATTTTTTATTTTAATTGTTTTGCGAAAATCAAAACAGATCTAGAGATTCTTCAAAAACCATTGTTGTAAATAATAATTTAATAATAATTCCAGGACGCGAAACTTAAAATGTACGTGCGCATATACAAAGAGAATTGGGAGATGATAGCCGCTCAGTTCCCGGACAGATCCGATGTACAATGTCAGCAGCGGTGGACCAAGGTGGTCGACCCCAAACTAGTCAAGGGCCCATGGACCAAGGAGGTGAGGTCAAACATATTTTTTTAGGAATTATTCGGAAGCAACTGGCTGTTTGCAAAAAAAAAATCGAAATGGCTGAATACCAAGAAGCTTATATCTAATACGCTGGAGATTTCAGTATGAACATTAACTTGTAACAAGAAAATATGACCTTGAATGACGCCTGTATGTTTTTTTATCCCTTTCACACCCACTTGCCAAGTAAGGTGTAGTTGTAATTGAAATCTCCAGTGTATTAGATTTAAGGCTTAAGCTTCGTGCTGAATACAAAATATGTTTGTAATAAATATATTTTGAGAATTAATAATTAATGTTTTTTTTGAAGTTACGAATTCGTACTGGCTGGTAAGAAAATAAAAACCATTTTTTTTAATTAGGAGTGTGAACTGGTTCACACTGGTTGAAGAGAGATGAAACGTATTATGAATAAAGACTGTGTTTCGAATGTAGGTTTTTAAATTAAGAATCAAATAGGAATGTAGAATTTCGTCAAAAACTTAGCCATTTGAACTCGCGCTTGACCGGTTTTATTTTTATTCATAGAATTTTTTTGCATGATGAAATTTGTATGCAAATCACATTTGGGTTAAGATGCATATTTTATTATAATTGTGGAATTAAAACGAGATGTATGATACTAAACATGCATTTTTACGACTCAACTTTGATAATATATCAATACATTTTCTATACCAATGAATTTAACACAGGTCAACAAAATAAAAAACCTTACAAAAATCAGCAAAAGTTTCCTCTTAAAATGAACTTTCCCGTCAATATCTAGAAATAACTGCATTCGCCATTCAGTCTAGCTCAGGAAGGTGAATCAGAGGTCACTAACACTGCGTCTATGGTGCATGCGTTGCATTTTTGCATACGAATTATTTTAACTTCCTTATAAAGTATTTTTTTATATTGTGTAATTTGTTTCCATATGTGCTTGAATTCTACACCTGAAAACATAAATAAGTTGGTAAATAATGCGAAATTCAGTAAAATTGTCTTAACTTATAAATATTTGCAAAAAACAGATTTTTGTGGTTTATCCAAGTAAAAATTTACCACATAAAAGTGTAACACAAGTAAAACTTTACTTTAAAGGCTTGATATTAAAAGGTACCTAATTCAACTGAAGTCATAATATAATAAATTCCGAAATAACAATGCGTTAAATTTATTTATAGAGAGTAATTTTTTATTAAGAATAAAAATAATAAACGTGTTAACAAATTAACATACCTAATAGTTAATTTTTAAGTAAATTAAAGTGCTTAATGTAACTACTAACTACATAATTCTAATTCAAAAGCACTACGTTTACGCTACATGTTAATTACCATGACATCACATCCCACGTTGGAATAACTTCAAATTCCGCCCACAAAGCTTCTTAGATTTCATCAATGGAGCATTGTGTTGTGAATACAAAATAAATATATTTATAGCACTATGTCATTCGATAGCTATGCTCTTTTATTATTTGTGGAACAGCTGATATCATCTATATGTTGTCTATGGTTTATTGGTTATGATTTTATAGCGTATTGTCTTTGAAACAATTTCGAAGTTTTATGCATATTTTGATTAGGATTATACAGAAATTAAAAAATATTCTTACGAATAAAAACAATAACTAAGTTTAAAGATTGTACATAAAAATTTCTGTGTCTAAATATATTTGGATTATGGGTGGTGGTGTGATTAATTTTTACTAAATAATTTAAGAACTTTGTTGTTTTAATATTATCACTTTATTTAACTTCAAATAGAGTATCGAAGGTATGTCTTAACACTTTGAAGGTACAAAATAAACTAACGCTTAAAGCTAAAAGATTTAACTTATTGTGTTAAATTTTAAGGGTCTATTCAACACTCAACATTACACTTTTATTTATGACCGTGTTTGGCTATTTCTTTTCTTTACTACTTAGAAACTATAATATAAATCTTCACAAGTTGTGAACATGTGTTACTCAAATGACGTGGTACTTACAGGGCTTATAATTAGTTTACCAAATGTTTACGATAAGAAAAAGGTCGTTGTAATAAATAATACTTGAAAATGTCGAAATAAATTATAGCTTTAAAAAGGAGAAACTTTTGTTTATAAACTCAATATTTCAACAAAATACAAATTATATTGTCAAAAACTAAGGTTAAAAATATGCTAAGCCGACGGAGGTCACTGGTTGACCCCGCACAGGTTTTCCTAGTGGGTTAACCAGGGATTTACAATTTATGTGAAAGTTTGTAAAAAATTGTGAAAAATAAATACATTTTGAATTGAGTTGAATTGAATTGAATTATTAATTTATGATCGAATCTCATGTTTAAAAGACACATAATTTCTTCTTTTCGTAATTAAAATATAAAAACAAGTTTCAGTTCTGCCTAATTTGTTGGTTTTTGCTTAAAAAGCTGTTTCGTAGTGTGCTTTTCAATTTACATCCATTAAGACCTGACTTCCAAATAAAGAAATAATTTATTTGAAAGGAAGCCATACAGACGTATTGGAATTTCTGGTTTTTTGATGAATAAGTGTATTTATTTATTATTTATTTATTTATTTATTCTTTATTGTACATTAGGTTTAATCTTATTTTATAATATCTTAATGGATTTAAATGTACAAAAGGCGGCCTTATGGCTCTAAGCCATCTCTGCCAGGCAAGCAGTGTAAAATCGTGAAAAGGAGTGGTTTTCTTATAGATATATATTATAACACTCAAATAAAATATGTATGTTTTATTCATAAAAATAACAAAGGAGCGTGACAAAGCAATCGGGGTTTTTGATAATCAACCGAAAGTGATCCAAATATGGGATTATGAATATATCAATAAAAATATTCACCAAATTTTGCCATATTTTTACTGAATAGGAACTCATAACGCGTGACTTAATAATTATATAGTTATGTAATTAAGCTTTTATAAGTAGCAAACATTTATTTTGTATGGTTAAGCTTATATCTGAACTGCTGTATCCATTATTTGTCTATCATTATAGTCCACACCATACCAAAACGCGAATTTATAAACGAATCGAAACTAAATCGTATGCATTATGACTTATTTAAACAAACCAGACAAATAAACTGCGATAATATTTGCCCTTGCGAACAAAAAATACATTTTAATGAGTTCATTACTTCTCGATAAGCTTTTATCGTTAAAGCGATGATTTTCTAATTTTATTGATGCTTAGAAATGTTTGTGGTATGTTTTTATTTAAATTTTTATTACCTATGCAACCTCAGAAGCTTTTTGTATCTCATTAAAAATCAATTGCATCGTAAAGTTGAATAATCTACGAGTAGGTATTTTTTTAATTTTATAAACCTGAGGTTTACACTAACTTATTTCGAAAAAAATATCCATATATAGCATCCAATAACAACTAGAGAATAGAGATGTTTTTATTATCTTATCTACAAGTAAATTACGTATTATTGTACCGAAGCAAAATTTATGGGTAAAAGTCGCAAAAATCATTGGAGTATAGCCCCAATGATTTTTATACCAAATAATTACCTACAGTCCTACATTATTATTTATTAAATCAAGACAAGAACATAGGTATAATATGTTTCATATTACATATTATAATGGCTCGTCTCGTTTCTGAACATCTGTACACAGTAATTCATAATTATGAGATGACTTATGTAACTAGATCTAGATGTATGACACACTCGTTAACCTTGGCGGGTCATTTTTTGTCTGTTTGTATGTTCAAATAACTTGTTAATGGACTCGTGTTTATAATCACCCATCGCTACAATGAAATTTAAATTTTCAAAGGCTCGCCGCAAAAAGGTGACAATTATTAAAGATAGATAATATACAAAAAAACAGTATTTAAGGCATATTTGTAGTCGTGTTTTGTAATTTTTAATATACAAGCTTTTTCTTAAATGAAACGATTCAAATAACATAAAAAGATCGTGTGTGCGGAGAACACGTGGCAGAAGTGAAACTTTTTGGAAAATTAAAAAATACCAAAATCGTCGCCTTATTCCATTACGTGACGGTATTGCCATGACGTGACCTTGATATGTTACTCTCAACGCGCCTATTGATGTTTAAAAAAATCTGTGTGTCTCCGCCTCTTCTCAGAATTAATGCATGCACTCATATTGAAAGAATTTTACCTTATCATTGCTATAACTTTAGCTACTAATTTTAAAAATTAGATAAGCTCGTAAATAATACTGAATCCATATTTCATACTAAAAAAACAATGACATAACCCAAAAGGAAATGTCATCTTCAAATTGTACGATTAATAGCATCAAAGTATTTATGAAACAATATGCAGATAGCTTAGTCACTCAGCACTCAGCTGATTCGATTCATATTTTTTAGCACACCCACGCAGTTGTTCACCTTGTAAAGTAACGTATTTTCACACGGAGCTTTTTATAAACACTTTTTGTTAAGTAATAACTAATAACAATAAGTATTGCCATATTGGTAATGCATGAAGAATTGTTATTGGTGATTTCGAATTGGAGCAATTTGCTAACGGACTTTAGGATTTTATTCGTGTTCGCTTCCTTAAATATAAATGTGCGTAAAATCTCTAAACTACTTCCTATGAAGTATATGAAAAATAACCTAAATACCCGTTAAAGAAAAACCTTGCAATGATGTTTAGTTTATTAAATTTTCAAGCTTACTGAAGGTATCTTATTTTACTTCATATCTAATTCAAAAAGTTTATATTATGACCAATTTATATAGTAGTAGTATTTTTTTCAAGTACTAAATTATATAAAATAATACTACAGTTCAATTACTTATTAATGACAAAACGAGACAAAACATAATAACGCACAAATGATTAAGTAAGCCAATTAAATTTGATTACATACTTGCTTCTGCATTAAAATTATTGAATATATGAATACGTGTCTTGTAAATTTTTTACATAAAATAATTTTAGGGTAAATATTATTTTTACTAAAATAAGTATTTATTTGCAGGAGGATGAGAAAGTAATGGAATTAGTTGCTAAGTACGGGCCAAAGAAATGGACACTAATCGCGCGGCATTTAAAAGGCAGGATAGGGAAACAGTGCAGGTAAAGTAACATTTATATTTTAATTGGAATTACTTCCATTGACGAAATTTACCATTTGGAAAATTATCCAGACTATAATGTTTACCTTATACTTACTTGTATCAACTACTACTACTACTACTACTTCATTTCATTCCATTCATTTCATTCATTTAATTCATTCATTCATTTGTATCAGTCCAATTGAATGTAAGAAATTCATTTTTTCCTTACAATTAACATACAAATACCCTGACAAAAAACATATCTATACTCATAATAATATTATAAAGAGGAAAGGTTTGTAATTATGTATGTGTGTATGTATGGTTTTCACGCATAAACTACTGGACCGATTTCAAAAATTCTTTCACCATTAGAAAGCTGCAACTTCACTGAGCAACATAGGCTATATTGCATTTTCAAAAAAATTAGAGATCCTTACCAAAAAAGCAATAATGTAACCCAAGGTGTAAAAAATTCCTTAATAAAAATTCTGTCATCGCGTGCGCTGCGGAATCTATTCCTTGAAGTACGAGGATGGTTCTTATGAAAAAAACGTAAACATGTAGGTACCACGGGCGAAACCGGGGCGGACCGCTAGTTCATAATATGTCAAGACCTTTTGCAGCCACAAAGCAAATTTACATAAAAATAAATATCTAAGTACAAATAATATAAACTTTACTTTACCTTGGGATGCATAAAATATAAAACATTACATAATGCTTATTTTCAACCAAATCGATACATTAAAATTTATTTCAAAATTAATCTTCATATTTCAAATCCATACATATTCCTCCTCGTCTTTTTTGGGTTGCCTGGTCGAGATCGTTGCCAGCGATAAGGCCGCCTACTGTACATTGATTAATTTATTGTTAAGTTTATAAAATGTATCATATATGGTGTACAATAAAGAATTTTTCATTCATTCATTCATTCATGCATATTTATAACAGTACTATCATTTTAAATTATACATGAACAATTAACTACATATTTTATTTATAAATAATTTAATACATTTCAGAGAGCGTTGGCACAACCATTTAAACCCGTCAATAAAGAAAACAGCATGGACGGAACATGAAGATAGGATAATATACCAAGCGCACAAACAGTTGGGCAACCAGTGGGCTAAGATCGCTAAATTATTGCCTGGCAGGTAAGTTAGTGTATACAATATGAATTTAAAAATTAAAATGAAAGTTTTAATCATTGAGATAATATTACTACGTATGGAGGAGACACCACGAACAAAATCTGTGCGCCATTTTTTTTTCTAACTAAGTTTTAAAAATTATTATCTAGTTAGGTACTTACCGATGAAAAGTTATGTTAGTCACTTTTCCGTATTATTTGTATTATTTGTGCAATATCGTAACACACCCGAAGGCATATTTGATGCGTTTCACTTTAAACCAAATAAAAAATGAGCGTGCAGTTAAGCCATATGGCATATGTTGAGCGGAACATAAGTGATGTAGGCGGTGTCGTCTCCATATGTATATCTCAATGGTTTTAATAATATTTTTTATTTTAAAAGTTGTAACCGGTGAGTTACTGACTCAGATACAGACTAGACAAATTATATAGACTATGGAATATGATTTTATGAAGGGTTTGAAGCATGGGAGGTTGGAAGAAAAGCAATGATGATTAAATAATATTGTTATTTTAATTTATTGTAGGTAAAAAAAACTACTACAAAAATAATAGTTGTTGCCCGCTACTTTCACTATGAGGTTGCAATGTTTCTTATTTTTTATGTGAGATGTCACTTGATTGTTTTCTTGTCCCATTTAAAATATTTTAAGATTTGCCTTAGTGAGATCGAGAGTTGCCTTTTAAGAATGTTTTTGAATGAATTGGTTTCATCGGTTTTATTTTTGCACGCCTCATAAGCGAAGCGTTGAGGTGGGTACTACTGTCACTTCGCGCAAAACATCTGATTTTTCAAACTTAAAATGTCTTTATGTATCATACATTGCACTTGTAAGATAATACATACACACACATATTAAGAAAAACACTATTTTTAACGTTCATGATATTTTTGATGTCATTTTTGTTATTTAAACTCAATGATATTTTATGTATAGATACGTTATATACCCACAATATATCCAAAAAAAAATGCTTCATATGCAGTGTCAGGCACACACAAATACAATTTTCATTTTACTTAATTTATTACATTGACATACTGTATAAGAGAGATGGCTCTAAATAAAATAATATAAACAAAAAAGACAAAGATAGTTTGTCACTTCCGCGCAAGGGCGGATCCAGCTTTAGTGCCAGGGGGGGGTCACATAGACGTGGTCAATTTTCAAAAGCTATATTTTGGTATTTTAATTGATACGTAGATTTAAAAAAAAAATGGTCAAGTGCGAGTCGGATTGGCGAACCAAGAGTTCCGTACAAACATATTTTTTATATGTTTTAATATTAAATTTATGCTTTTTGCGATTTTTCCTTTATCTGTGCTATAAGACGTAAGTTTCTATTAAATAAAGATTAAATATCAAGATTCTGTGTTCACGGGAAGTACCCTGTAGGTTTTGATTCCTGGCAACACTTGCGAATGTTGATAAGCATGAAATGTATGTTTTAGCAATTTTTCCTCCATCTGTACTGACATTGCTATTAACCAAATTTCAGAACTCTGTGTTCACAGGAAGTAGTACAATACCTATAGATTTTGATTCCCTTGCGATAATGTCGAAATTTGCGATAATTTACGGCATAAATGGCTGTATCTTTTGATTGCGTTGGCTTATAAGTTTGATTTTTTCACAGCTATAAGGAACCGTAGATTTGAGTATTCGGTATGAATTTCAGATTGATACCTCCACGCGTTCCTGAGAAAAAGGGTCTTCACAGGCAGACAAACTTGAAAAATATATTTTTTTTTGCAATTATTCCTGTATCTGTACTATAAGATGTTGCTTTGTACCGAATTTCAAGATTCTGAGTTTACGGAAAGTACCCTGTAGGTTTTGAGTTTTGATTCCCTTGCGAATGTCGAAATTTGCGAAATTTTTCGGCATTTACGGCTGTATCTTCTGATTCGTTGACATAGGAGTTTGATTTTATTATAGCGTAAAGGTATTTTAGACTTGAGTTTTTGGTATGAATATCAAGTTAATACATGTCAGCGTTCATGAGTAACAGGGTTGTAAGTTAAAATTTTTTTTTTAATATTTTTTTATATTATAATCTAAGGAAAAATTCATGCTTTTCGCAATTAGTAAACAAAGTCGTTGTCTCTGTGCCTATGTCCCTGTGTATGATTAAATCTTAAAAACTACGCAACAAATTTCGATGCAGTTTTTTTAAAGATAGAGTGATTCAAGAGGAATAGTATATAATTTATAAGGTTTTAGAGAAAGCGGGTGAAGCCGCGGGCGGTAAGCTAGTCTGCGTTATAAGACGTTTGATTGTACTAAATTTCATGACTCTGTGTACTCGGGAACTACCCTGTAGGTTTTGATTTCTTAGGTGTCGAAAAATTTCAGCAATTACAGCTGCATCTTTTGATTGCGTTGGCTAAAACGTTTGAATTTTTCACAGCATCAAGGGACCTAGACCGTAGGATTTCGACATTAGCAAGGGAATCAATACCTGCAGGGAGCACCCTGCAGTCTTGAAATTGAGTATAAAGTATCGTGTTATAGCACAGATGTAGTAATAACTGCAAAAACCCTAATTATTAAATTAAATTAAATAAAAATATATTTTTAAATAATTTTAAACTTACAATCCCTTTACTCATGAACGTCTACATGTATTTAATTGATATTCACATCAGAATTCAGGTCTATAATAACTTAAATCTGTTATTTAATTCAAATTCTATGTCAACGCAATCTGAAGAAAAAGCAATTAGAGCCGCATATTCTGCAATTCGCAACTACTTGCAAGGGAATCATCAATCAAAATTCAAAACCTACAAGGTACTTCCCATGAACACAGTCTTGAAATTTGGTTAAAAGCTAGGACTTAAGAACTTACAAGCACAGATAAAGAAAAAAATCTTTTAAACAACATTGTAAGATACAACATAATGAAAAATAATGTTTGCTCGGAGTCCTCGGTGCGCGAGTCCGACGCGCACTTGGCCGATTTTTTGTTGTAATTTGACTGTATTTTATAGTGTTCATTTGAAAAAAAAATTTGCTATTTTATGTCTTATCCACGAACTGGGATATTTCGATGTTTGAGGCAAAAGTTGTAGAAAAAAAATTAATTACATACAACTTTACCATTACACTTTATTCCGCAGTTAACTATAGTTTTTTTTTAAATCGAAAAACCTGTTATTTGTCCTTAAATTACGACCACAGGTCGACCCTTATAAACTTTTTCTATAATTTTTGTTATATTCTCTTCCGTTACCGTTTGTAATTGATTTCATTGTTCTATATTACTTTTAAGTCTCAAAATTCAATAAAAAACATCATATTAAACAGTATTAATTTGTTAATTTAAAAAAGTTAATATTAAATTAGTGGTCCACTTAGGTCGTGGACCTAGCCCAGGGGGGGGTCATGACCCCGTGACCCCCCCCCTGGATCCGCGCTTGCTTCCGCGCAGGTGTAAGCAAAAGTCATAAGAATTCGCCAATTAAATATAAATAAACAAATAGTTGCCATGGTAATTGGCATAGACTAACGACACAGAAGGTTCAATGTTATAGAATATAGATGTTAGGTTTCCTGCACAAGTAAATAAATGTGACAATTTCATTTACTATTTTATGATTATTATGATGTCGTATTACAATGAAAAAAAAATTTTTTTTTGGAGATATAACTGTATTAAGTATTTATTACTAGCTGTGGTGTTTGTTTTCGGTCATCATCATTTCACCCGATAAACACCCACTGCTGAGCATACTGCATAATCCTCCTTATAGAACTCCATAAGGACCGATCTTACGCTATTCGTTTCAAGGCAGTTCCCGAAACCCGTACAAGGTCATCACTCCAACTTGTAGGATAATTATAATAATAGTGGTGCCTAGATAAAAAAAAGGGTGAAATAAAAGAAAGGATGAAGTATAAGCCTTTTTTATCTAAAACACAAATAAAATTTATGTTCAATAGCTATTTACAGAAAAGCAAATAGCATTTTTCGTCAGTAGCGATAATCTTTTCTTTAATGTTTACGTATATTCAACATCATTTTATTTTTATTTATCATTTTATTATTGCAAACAAACATTTTTGGCATCACGATTTCATTGTATATAATAAATAGCTATATTTGTTAATTATATGCACTGGATGTAAACTGTGGATTTAAATATAAAAATAATCAAGTATTTACCCAAATCGAAATTAATAAAATAACCGTTCTATTTTCAATAATCGTATCTACATGATAATCTTTGAACACAGTGTACGCTAGCTTTGTCACACTAGTGATTGAAGCAATGTTTTATCCCTTTCATTATTTCAATACACGTGTCAAGCAAGTGTCATTCATAAAGAATTGTAAATTGTTATTTTTACTCTTAAACTGTAATAATTTAATATATTTTGCTGTGATATGATATTCCTTTATCTTTTTTTATTTTTTTGCACGAATACGTGCACTTTCTGAACACACAGGAAGGCATTTTCGACAACTTTAATGTACCTATCGGCATATACGCTCACTGGGACCGGTGACAATCTGACTGATTGCATTGGTCCCAAATAGGACCAATTCACGGAATCAGTTTTGGTGCGTTGAAGACGTATCTACCTCTTGTTTCTATATATAATATCATTGTTTAAACTAGTTAAAAAACAGTTTAAAAAAGTTCTGTCTTGGACGTCCGTGTGTCTGTATGTGCGGATCCTTTTTCTTGTTAACACGATAGCGACCGAAATACTTTACTAATCGAGTCTTTTTTTTTCTCTTACGCTTGAGTATGCTCAGGAATAGAACCCTTTCATTTTTCAGGGTCTGATTCGATGTGGTTTAATTGTTATTAAATAAACAAAAATAATAATTAATAAATATTTATTAAAAAAAAATTATGAGGCGTGCACTTTTGGATTTTCCAAATTATTTTTAATATGACATAGTATTTTTTTTCTAGAAGATGATAATTATTATTAAAACTAAAAATGTATTTTCCAGGACCGACAATGCAATCAAAAACCACTGGAACTCGACAATGCGCAGAAAATACGAACCAGACATGGACGGGTTCGATGCTCGGCGGAGACAGGCGAAGGTTAAGAGATTCGAGCTGAACGCCAGTAGTGATAGAGTCGCTGTTGCTTATAACGATGTTAGTTTGCGTGTTTTTTTGTTTTTTTTTTTTATTTTTTGCAATTTTTTTTCGTGAATTACTTCTCTTGCTGGCGTATTAGGGCGTTGGTGTGAGTATTAAGTTGTGTTTGTCTATACTAATATTATAAAGAGGAAAGGTTTGTAATTATGTATGAATGTATGTATGTATGGTTTTCACGCATAAAGTACTGGACCGATTTTGATGAAATTTTGCACAGACAATCTTTAGACACTGAGAAAGAACATAGGCTACCTTTTATTGCGAAATATGTACCACGGGCGAAGCCGGGGCGGACCGCTAGTCGTAAATAAGTGTATAATACTTTTACATGGACCGGTTCGACACTCGGCATTAGGCAAAGTCAGAAACATTTTCTAAAATTTTGTAAAGTAGTAGTACAAATTTTATTTTTATTTTTAATGCACCATTTTGATATTATGTTTAATAGCAGTACTTTTTTTCGTTGTTGCGTGTTTTTGGCATTATATGTGCTTTATGTGCTCATTATAGTAGTCATTTATCCAATTTTATATTACTGTATTTAATTAAATTTTTAAATAAAACTTTAAATACCCAATAATAGCAATAAAAATAATAAAAATTATGAATTCCAGAGCAATTGGTCGGACCCATTCAACGAATCAATCCAAAGCAACTCATCAACAACAAGCCAGCCACCGTCCAAACAAGTGTTACATTTCCGGCAGTTACTGAAGGACCAACTGACAAACATACAGCAAAATATAAGTGTACAGAGTTCGGGAAGGGAGTCGCCTGATAGAGGCGGGTTGGTGGCCGCTGATATTGAGATCGTTGAATCGCCTTTTAAGTGAGTAATTTTGTAAATAAGTAGGTTAAACATATACTATAGTCGAGCCAATTTAATAGGCAACATTTGACGTCTATCAATTTTATCTTTGAAGAGAGGTAACCTGCTTAAAAACATCGATTAAAGTGAATTAATCCATAGGGATTTGAAACATTTGTCAATCGAATTTCTTAATTTATGATGATTTTTATCCACAAGTAATCAATGCATTCGATTCTAGATGTCAGATCTCGATTTTTAGAGTAACATCTCTGGTATTTAAAAAGAAAAAAGGTTTATTGACACAAAATTGTAGCGACGTCAGTTCTTCAATTCAGAAATTGTTTATTATGTTTAGAATGGTTTATCAGTATAATGAAATCCAAAAATTACTTGTATCGGTCATTATTATTATAAATATGTAATCGTAATTGAAAAAAGTTAAGCAAATGTGCATATCTAACAGAACGAAATATCATGTTATTCTATGTAGTCGTTACTAGGTTACGTTGTTGAATTTTGTTGAACTGTCAAATGTTGCCTATTAAAATGGCTCTACTATAAATGTTATTTTACGCGTTCACGTAAAAACAGCTTCATCATCATCAGCCCATATACATTCCTCCCACTGCTAGGACACAGGCCTCTTAGGGTACAGGCCATAATCCATCACGCTGGCCAAGTGCGGGTTGGCGGATGACACATGACACACATACATATAGCTTAATCTATGTACATAGATAACCGATTATAGTAAAATTAAAAGAAAACAGGAAACCTTTTATAAATGCTACAAAATTCAAACGATCGAATATATTACTATGAAACCACATATGAAACCAATGAATCTTATTTCACTTGTTATAGTTTAGACAAAACTATGTCATACAATACAATAAATTTATAATAAAGACAAAATTCAGTCCCTAATATGTATAATGTAACAAAACTGCTTCTAATTTAAAAATATGTGGATACCCTTAAAAAATATTCAAAAAATAATATAATGTTTTTTTTTCAGATTCGTGAATATAGAAACATTGCCAATGGATTCGCCACTAAAAAGTTATTTATCACAAGCGTCGTCCACTAGCAATAATAATCAAAATAGTGGTGAGTTTTTATATGCATACCTTATTTCTATTATTTTATTTAGTGTATAATCGAAACATTTATAAGGCAAAGTGTGTGTAAGCTTGCCACAATAATTTCCAAATTATTGATGAAAATAAGTTTATATCTTTACTGTGCTCTAAAATTGTTATTTAGAATTTCTATCATGTTATTTGTTAGAAATATCGTTTGTTGGCTTAGTAATTGTAAAGTGACTGGCTTTTTACAAAAAGTGTTTGATTTCTATGCATCTTAAACATAAATGTACCATACACCTTATTTAAAGTATCCAGTTTCATACTTATGTTTAAGGCTAGATAATATTTATGTAACACATTTTATAAAATAGGTAAACATTTTGTGAAAAATAAATAAATTTTGAATTTGAATTTTTTGAATTTGAAAATAGTTTTAAAAGTGAAGTCCCATGTCCCCTAGTGGGGTAAGGGGCAGATACATTATACATCTGTTTCATTGATCGATGTTCTTTAGGGACAAGTAGGTGATCAGCCTTCTGTGTCCTGCCAGACCGAGACATTTTTTTTCTTCGTCTCCACTGGGAATCGAACCCTCGTCAACCACTGTACCAAGGAGGCGGTCAACACGTATTTTAGCTTAATATTAATATTATATTTTTATTCTTTCAGTAACATACTCCGTATGCACAGAGCCAAGTAAGGAAATAATCGTACCGTCTGTATATTCATCACCCAAGAAAAAATTAACGGAATCCAGTCCACCACCGATATTGAGGCGAAAGAATAAGAAACCAGTACATGTGAGTTTGTATCGCTGTTATTGATGAGATTTTTAAATGTTGTAGTTGATTTTTGATATATAATAGTCGTTAACTGTTGGTTAAGGAGTTATTGTAAGAAAATTGAATATAATATAGAATATCTGTAAAACAATATTTATTTCAACAAATAGAAGCCTGGAAAGCTGATAAATTGATCTTTTTTGTATAAAAAACAATTATCATGTAACAAAGATTGAATATAAAGTTTTTATAACATGTTCATGCGATTTCATATATTTGAAAATGTAACTGCGATTAATGTAACTGAAATGTAAGCGAAAAATGCACAGTTCATACCAAAATAAGGCACTTTCTATTCACGTTTATAAAAATAAAAAGACCT
>CAJQZN010034247.1:0-19048 GCA_907164685.1 Colias eurytheme | reverse complement strand
ATGACAAAAAAAGTTATTGTGGGTTATCCATAAGAGATAGACATATACCATCACGGACTTTTCTGTAGACCTTTTCAATGTGTACTATAGTACATTATTTTGATAAAACTCGTAGGGTGCCTGCGTTTGCACTGTAAGTGAAAAAAATGTAATTATTTACGAAATCACATTAGAAACCTCAAAAATAACAGTACTTCTCCACTGTTTAATGGATGTTATTATACATATAAACCTTCCTCTTGAATCACTCTATCTATTAAAAAAAACCGCATCAAAATCCGTTGCGTAGTTTCAAAGATTTAAGCGTACAAAGGGACATAGGGACATAAGGACATAGGGACAGGGAAATCGACTTTGTTTTATACTATGTAGTGAAGTGTAAATAATATTGTATTCCTGTCGCATAGTTAAAATACACTAGCTGATGAGCTGCATGCTTCATTACTTTTTTTATTTATACACATTATATTTTAATACTTAACAATCGAATTGGCGTCTGGCTAATTAATTTTAGATTATATTATGTTTGAAGAACATAATATGAAATTTACAGACATTCTAAAATAATTTGAATTTTTTATAAAAACGTAATAAAAAATTGCGTCTGGCACCTATTTAACAACGAAAAAAACGTCTTGCAATAAAAAAATTATGTCTAATGGATCTATCTAAAGGTAAAATATTAAAAATTACGCGTTAAAAAATGACTTTAAATTAAGAAAATTATCCTGTGCAGATGAGATGCGCACTAAAAAACGCAACCACTGCGACCAGCCAGACAGCCCGGACTCTAACTGAAATAGCAAGAGGAACAGTATATCAAAGAACCAACTATACTAAAATGCTCACTTGTCGACGTTGGTAGCTCCTATACGATTACACAAGACGATACTAATGCAGGGTGTTGAAAAACTCCGTAGATACTGTAAACTGCATAAAAACATCGATCAAAGTGAATTAATCGATACGGATTTGAAGCATTTGTCCATCGAATTTATTAATTTATGACACATGATTTTTATACACAAGTAATCAATGCATTCGATTCTAGATGTCAGATTTCGATTTTTTGTGATTTTTAGAGTAACATCTCTGGCTTATCTCTGGTATTTAAAAAGAAAAAAGGTTTATTGGCACAAAATTGTAGCGACGTCAGTTCTTCAATTCAGAAATTGTTTAAGTATTATGTTTATAATGGTTTATCAGTAAAATCAAATCTTAAAATTACTTGTATCGGTCTTTATTATTATAAATATGTAATTGTAATTGAAAAAAGTTAAGCAAATGTGCAGTTCTAACAAAACGAAATATCATGTTATTCTATGTCGTCGTTACTAGGTTGCCTATTAAAATGGCTCTACTATAGGTACTTACCCAGACTGAGGATAAACAAGGTACAACAAGGAACAACGTTTTTTGCGTGAAAGAGTAACATATTATAATCATCACTGTAAACTTCTTAATACTATTATAAAGGCGAAAGTTTGTAAGGATGTATAGATGTATGGATGTATGGATGTATGGATGTTTGTTACTCTTGCACGTAAAAACTACTGAACCGATTACAATGAAATTTAGCACACATATAGAGGGTAACTTGGATTAACACATAGGATAGGTTTTATCCCGGAAATCCCACGGGAACGGGAACTATGCGGGTTTTCCTTTGAAAACGCGGGCGAAGCCGCGGGCGGAAATCTAGTTTTTTATAATATTAGTTTGATTTAAGATTGTATTGTATGGTCATTGTATTGGAGATCGCTTTATCCCACGGCTTCACTCGTATGGTTCACGAATAAAAAATATTTTGTGTCCGAATCTAGACTACAATCTATCTGTGTAGCAATTCTCATGAAGATCCAATCAGCTGTTTTTGGTAGAGAAACAAACAAGATAAAAAGTAAAACAACTAAAACCCAACTACGACAAAAAACGACGCTGAAAAAGTATAAAACAAAAGTTAAATTGATAAACTAATAAAGAAGCTATGAACGAAAAGATGTATATATATATATATATATATATATATATATATATATATTCAAAATGTGCAAGTAAAAAGCTTTCAAATGATACCAAACACGGCATATTTATCTTAACTTTATTTTTTTACTCTGTATGTTTTGTCCGCTAGAGGGCGCCACATTAGATTTTGTGAAACCCCATATAGCCTATAACCAGCGGACAATTAAGACGCTTCTAATGATATGTCATTTGTCGAATTCTGATAAGTAGTTTAGAAGTTACGAGGGAACAGATGAACATACATACATACATACATACATACATACATACATACATATATACATACATACATACATACATACATAGCCTGTCAAAATCATAACCCTCCTTTTGCTTTGCCGTAGTCGGGTAAATATATCAATATATTACATACATTTTACAAACTTTCATGTCTGTAGTTAATATAAGTAGGTAGGGTTACTTATAAAACATTAAAATTATAGTTTTATTAGTCGGTCAATATCATAAATGGTTAACGTATTATTATTCGCACGAATTGTAAAATCATGAAATGTTTTCAATGTTCACAGTTGCATACTTATAATAGCTCTATTACAAAAAGCTCAATCAGTATAACATAGCATATTTAAAAAACGCTACCAATTCAAATACTCCATGGTAGTTATTTCTCGTGGTTCAATGAAACTACCAAATTGAAAGCCTCTCAATTTTCAAATTGTAAAACAGGAATTCTAAGGGCCGAGACAAACGTCAAAACGTAAAGAAATATAATCCGCTATCAATACTAATTGACATAAGCGTTTGATGTTTTGCTAAGGATTTAGTCACCCTATCAATGACGACGACGACCAAGTACAAAATTTTCATCAAAAAATTTTCTAATTATAATTTGGTATTGTTTTAAATTTTAATTTTAGATTAAATATTTTTAATATTTTTTTGGAAATTTTACTGGAAATAAGTATGTTTTCTTTACGTGTGCACGCTGCATTTCCTAAAGGTATGATTTTTATATTTTCGAGATTTAATATTTTCATCACTATATCTCTTTTTTTGACAATATTAGTAACCATACTCATCCGAAACGGCTGAATAACGTTTACAGACAGTATTAAAAAAAATAACAGTCTAAAAATAAAACTTGAAAGCCCATTAATATAATAAGATTGCATTTTTATTAGATGTAATTTTTTTGAGTCCCATCATTAATCATCATTATAATATAAAAATCATTATAATTTTTTGGACCCTAAATATAAAAAAATCGTGTAAACTAATGGGCATCAATACAAGTGTCATAAATCTAAATCACTCCATGAATGATATGTAAATATAATCAAATTAAATATCCACTTAATTCATATTTAATGGCGGCCGCACCTTGTTTACAGAAACGTCCGATTTCAGTTGATTTAACGTACAAAGAAATGTTTTATTTTGCTACTTTTTTACCTTTCTGCGTCATTCTGTACTACAAACTATATAGTTATAACCCGCGGCTTCGTCGTAGATTGTAGAAAACTATTTTTTCTTACATAAAAGAGAAGAAATTTATCAAGAGCTTTTTGCTAGTAAGAAATTCTATAAGTCTATATTATATACTTAAGTATAATTTTGAGATAATTAGATATAAACAAACGACAGACTAAAAAAAACTTTTGTTAATGTGTCACATTTTGTTTTAATAAAAAAAAATAAAAAAATAAGTGAGCTTTTAACGAATTTAAATACGATTTATTCGTTTCAAATTTTGCTATTTTGACGACACATAAACATATTTTGTTGAGCATAATTTATCATTTTGTTTTCAAAAACCTTGTTACTTACAAACAAATCTAGTACCTATTATTTACATCACTGTAATATATAGGGTCAACCGGGGCAAATGCAACTATGGGGCTATGGCAACTAGTTATCATAACTAATTTATTAGAGTTGTTGTAATATATCGCCACCTATGATTCAATAACTCAACGACTAATAAATCTTACAAGTAATAGATGGTGCCACTACGATGAAAACTATTTGATTGATAGGCCATTTTGTCAAACCGCTATTTTGAAGTTGGTTTGCGTAAAAACAGGTGTCGAGTTTTACAGACAAAAAAATTGTTTAGGAGTGATTTTTTGCAGGTGTTTTTGATTGGACACGATTATCACAAGCCGTTAAGCATATTTCATTTATATTTTTAATGCGTTAGTTGACTCTATTTTGTGTTATTGATGCAGTTACAATTGCCTCATGAAAATTTCACTGTGGGGTTATTGCAACTGTGAGGTTAGTTACAATAGCCCCTTATATTTTTGTATGAAACTAAAAACACTAGTGATGTGACAGTGTCGATATTTTTATTATGTATCCTTCTTGGTAGTCAAAATATACTTTCTTTATGATTAATTAAAGAAGAACCATCGATTATTTCTTCGATATTATACCCAGAGACGGGTTCATAAGTAAATTTAAAATTAGATAAAGCGTGGTTAAAGACTATAAGTAACTAAAAACGATAGGTAGGATAGTTCTGTGATTGTTCAAGTAATTTTTAGTTAACGGTTGATTAACTAATAAACGTATTTTGTTTGGTTTACGTTTTTAACAATATTTAACACAAAGAATATTATTTGTTCTGACCAAAAACTAAAATTGACTTAGTAGGTAGTACACTGTAATTTATTTTTGTTGCGATTTAAAGTGGTAAATCAAAGTAGGTACATGAGATTTTCCTCTAAATAATGCGGCGCCATCTACGATAGAATAATAAAAATATATCGATGAATAAGTTTTTTGCATTCCCCACACTAATTCTCTAACAAATAGTTGCATTTGCCCCACATTTAGAAAAATAAGATTTTTCCAGAAAACTCGTCCTTGCTACACGGTAATCCAGTTCAAAATCCTATGAATAACATGAAATCTCATAAATATATTCTATATTCGTTGTTTTATATGAAATAGAAGAAGAGCTATGGCAGTTAGTTGCATTTACCCCCGACTATAGGGGTTAATGTAACTTTTTCTACCAATTTTAGGAAATATTCTCACTACCAGTTATTTATAAGACTACTGTATTGCTTGATTGGTTTAAAATAATCTTGAATAAATACAAAAAACAATAAATGGGTCAAATAAATGACCAAATATAAAAGGAGATAACTGCAACCGATCAAACTTGAAACTTGTTATTTTTTAGTTGCATTTGCCCCGGTTGACCCTAGAACAAATTCACTATAATAGCTGTCTGTACGTCCCTATGTACGTACGCTAAAATCCCGGATTTTGATATGTATTTTTAATAGATAGAGTAATTCTTGAGGAAGGTTTTATGTATATAATTTTTCAAATTTTAGACAAAGCGGGCGGAAAGCTAGTGTATAGATAAAGGGTTATCGTATCAAATGTACAAAATAAACGTTCGTGTTTGCGCTCATCACGTATTCAATCACGACATATATTTGATGTTATCGTGAAATAAAAATCGCTATAAAGACATTATCAATAAAAACTAGATTTACTTTTGAGTTAGATTTTAACTTGATAAAATACGAAAATATACGAAATGCTTAAAAACAGTGTCGTAAAATAATTTTGAAAACTGGTCGATTAGTTTTTGATTTATCTAACAAAAAAAGTGCGTGTGTTACCACATGTCAGAAGTGAAACTTCTTTGTCAAAATTTATTTTACCAAATTCGTCGCCTTACTCCATGACGTGACGGTATTACCATGACGCGATCTAGAAATTTTATTCTCAACGCGCCTAAAGAAGTTTCACTTCAAAAATATCTATTATAGTATTGTTATTGTAGATTATCACTACAGAGTATAAAACAAAGTCGCTTTCTCTGTCCCTATGTATGCTTAAATCTTTAAAACTGCGCAACGCATTTTGATGCGATTTTTTTATTAGATAGAGTGATTCAAGAGGAAGGTTTTTGTATATAATTTATTATGTTTTAGACAAAGCGGGCGAAGCCGCGGGCGGAAAGCTAGTAAGTAAATAAAACTTTCTGTAGATTGCAACAGGTGCAAGTAATTTAACATCGATCCATTTTACAACTTTATAGAAGTTTTTAATTGAAGGGAAGAGGATAATATATTTAACGATACATCATAATCGTTTATTGGTTTGTTTACTGGTTTATACCTACGTACTTATATCAACTGAGACTTTGCGACTTTGTTCACATTCATGTGTCGTGTTTATTAAATTATAATAATAGTTCCAAATAAATAATCTATAGTTACTTATCTTCTTCTTATATATAAAAATGAATCGCAAAATGTGTTGGTAAGCGCATAACTCGAGAACGGCTGAACCGATTTCGATAATTCTTTTTTTATTATATTCCTTGAAGTACGAGTATGGTTTTTATGTAGAGAAAACGTAAATATGTACCACGGGCGAAGCCGGGGTGGACCGCTAGTAATATTATAAAGCTGAAGAGTTTGCATGTTAGAACGCGCTAATCTCAGGAACTACTGGTCCGATTTGAAAAATTATTTCGGTATTAGATTGCCCATTTATAGAGAAAGGCTATTGATATATATCATCACGCTAAAACCAACAGGAGCGGAGCAATACGGGTGAAACCGCGTAACACTAGTATTCTAATAAAAGTTCCAAGTAAATAATGCTTATGTCCTTCTTTAGATAAATACTGGCAGATTCGATCCTATTTTTTCTGGAGACCAAAAAATGTTTTTTTACTGCTATCCTTTGAAATTGATGGTGTTTCCTACGAATTTAACTGGCACTGGAAATCGAAACAAGGAAAGAAAGAAAGAAAATACATTTATTGGTACCGATACACATTAAGTATTAGTACCGAGTAGGACCCCTTATTTCTACGCTCACACATTAACCACTGTACTAAGGCGATTAACACACGGTACCGCGTACCGCCGCGGTTGGCGGTGAAGAGGCTTTCAAGTTGCATTGGCTTCTATTAAATCCGTTGATTCCAAACACACATACACCGCCCGACCGCGCGGTCGAACGGTCCGTACCTCGTAGGGCTTCACTGCCAACCGCCGCGGTACGCGGTACCGTGTGTTAATCGCCTAAGGAGGAGTTCACATAACTATGTTTTCTAGGTGCTGAAGAAGTAGATGGTGATACGTCACCACCAGTTGGTGAATCCGAGTTTGCTGAAGACAATGTGATGAACTGCATCGTTGGTGGAGCTCATGCTTTTATACTCAGGGTATGTAGTGATCACTATATTTAACTTGTAACTTGTAGTATTTTCTTAATCGCGTAGTCGTTCATCTAGTTTGAAAATTGTTTGCTTTAGATTGAATAATTTTCATAATTCGTTTTTACAGTAATAAGTACGTGCTTTTTAATCCATACTAATATTATATATGCGAAAGTAACTCTGTCTGTCTGTCTGTTACTCAATCACGCCTAAACTACTGATCGAATTTGCATGAAATTTGGTATGGAGATATTTTGATACCCGAGAAAGGACACAGGCTACCTTTTATTGCGAAATATGTACCACGGGCGAAGCCGGGGCGGACCTCTAGTATCTCATATTGAGATGACTCACAGAATATTTAAGAAAATTGCTTTTCAAATCAAAATAGGTTCAGGGGTTTTGGCGTGAAGAAGAGATAGACTGACAGACAAAGATACTTTCGCATTTATAATATTAGAAGGGATAGATATAATAATAAAGAGTTATTATAATATAATAAAATATATTTCCAATAAAATACTATTTAGGTATCTAGTTTTTTCGGTCTGGCGCCGCTTCGCTTCGAGCCTCGAGGAAATGGCTTCACGGTCAGGATATCAAATGGGATGTGCATCTATAGCTATATACTGGTCACTGTACTAGGTGAGTTAGTTTGATCTATTTATTTTTCATAAATATAAATCAGTTAACAATATGCCTTTCATAAATATAAATTTATAAAGAATAGAAAAAATTAGATCACGAGGCGGGACTCGAACCCGCATGCTTTCGCGCCATTCCGGGGCGGATGCCAGCTTAAAAAGTAAATTATATATATTAGTAATAATAATCGTAAATAATTATATTATATTACTTAGTAACTTAAAAAGTACAGGAAATATGCCGGTGGCGGCGTTTTGTGGCCGGTGGCCGGTGGCCCGTGTGCGGGAGCCCTAAGTAAACCAATCTAATAACATACAATTCCAACAATCTAGTAATATTCACGATATGCGGACTCTGCGCTGAGATCAACGTCGGTTTGGAGCTGTCCGTGCGCATGTCCTCCCGCATGTCGCAGTTTGTGTCAACCTGTGACGTGCTCGTGGTGGCCGTGACTGCTGGAGCGGGCGTGTACCAGGCGCCCAGGAGGATGAGGAGCATGATCAGCTTTATGGATAGTGTGGCTGCTGTGAGTATCACCCTGTTACTGAAGGTAATAATAAGAATGGGGATACCCTATTCTGCGAATATGAATTATGGATATATAATTATCTCCAAATTTTCAAAGCGGTTTTTATTGCGTGGTAATAATTGTGGTTAAAAGCTTCTTGTATCTCGTGATATGCTCATTAGAAAACTCCGTCTAATATGTAGGCGGTTGAGTTTCGGATAATTTTTGAGCGTAGTTAGCGAAGCGAGTACGTATTATATCAGGTATCTTTAAGGATTTATAATCTTATTATATATAAATCTCGTGTCACAATGTTTGTCCTCAATGGACTCCTAAACCACTTAACCGATTATAATAAAATTCGCACACCATGTGCAGTTCGATCCAACTTGAGAGATAGGATAGTTTAAACATGAAGGGTACCACGGGCGAAGCCGGGGCGGACCGCTAGTAATATTATATGATAAGATTAACACGTTTGTTACTACAGGTGGATGAAAGCATAGGAGCGCAGTACTCCAAAGCAACGGAGCGTAAGCTTTGCGCCTTGTTGCTAGCTATTCTGATCTTCTTCACGCTGCTCGTTGCTGATGACTTCTGTTTTTACGCGCTGCAAGCCAGAAAATTGGATAGACAATGTGAGTGGGACAGTTTTATGTGAGATTCTATTTTTGTTCAATATTATTTTAGTATGTTCTAGACACGTTGACGACGATAGACGATACATCTTTAGAGGTGCCCAATGTTATAGAACTAAAACTAGTTATTGTTTAAACTAAACTTTAATTGAAATGTTTATTCAGTTATTAAAATGTACTTCTTTTAGGGTGCACTCACACACATCAGTCACCGTCAAGTCACCGATGACTGATCGGTGACGGTTCGTGTACGTATCCACAAACACCAGTCACCGTCATGTTGTCCGTCAGTCACGTCGCCGGTTTGACTGAATCATTGAACATATACATCAGGTTAGTCAGTGATTAGACGTGTGTCACGCTAGAGAACATGTAGCAATTGACGGTAGCACGACGCTGACTGAACTGAGACGTGACGGCACCGGGTGAGTGGGGATAAAAGTATGATACATGTATGGAAAGATTATTTGACGTGCCTGACCGGTGACGTCACTGATAGATTTCGTGCCGGCGACTGTCGTGTGGGAACAGAGTCATACTAGAACTATTGATACATATTTTTTTTTAATCCTGTCCGGTGACGTGCCGTGACGGTGACTGATGTGTGTGAGTGCACCCTTAACCAGTGAGATATTTTAAAAAAGCTTTGTCATCATTATAAAGCGTCATTCGAATTCCCTATCTATCATGTGAATCTATTAGGTGATTCCATTTTTACAAGATGCGAATTATAATAACTCTATCATTCATATCTATCAAGTCTTTATTGTTTTTTTTACAATGTAAGTTCTCTTTTTTCCCCAAATCTTTATTGACCAACATACTGTGACCTTCTCAGGGGACGTAGTGACCAACTACATAGGGTTCTACTTACTCTGGTACGTTGTGATCGTCCTGGAGCTGCAGTTCGCGTTCACCGCGCTGTCGGTTCGAGCGCGTTTCCAGGCGGTTAACGATGCGCTGGCGCTCACGGCGAAGCATATTAATTTACCTGGTTGGTATTCTTTTTTAATATAAGGGTATTAGTAGATATTAACATACCTAACCTTTTAACGACATAATAATATAGATATAAAGACATTGTTTGAATTAAAAGTTCATTAGGCAACCAGAAATTTTTATTTTGATGACTCTTACTTAAAATTTATTTATAACTAGCTTTCCACCCGCAGCTTCGCCCGCGCAGTCAAAGAAATATAGCATAGTTCCCGTTCCCGTGGGATTTCCGGGATAAAACCTATCCTATTTCCCGTGGTAAAAAGTAGCCTATGTCCTTTCTCAGGTATCAAAATATCTCTATATATATCAAATTTCATGCAAATTGGTTCAGTAGTTAAGGCGTGATTGAGTAACAGACAGACAGACAGAGTTACTTTCGCATTTATAATATTAGTATGGATTAATTTTCAGGATAAGATAACTTTTAAAATTGTAAGATAACATCAAGAAAAGCACGGTCGACTTTTTTAATGTATACTTTTCTCTGTTCGCTTTTAAGAGTCAGATGCAATGAATCCATTTCAATTTTGCAATATATTAAGAATACAAAATTATATTTCAGTTGAAAAAATCCAAGAACAATCGCCACTAAACATATTTGCAATACGCGTTGCGCCTGAGTCGCGAAGAGCTCACAACCTAAGCTTACTGGTCGACTGTCTGCCGCTCACTGCTAAAGGACATGAAGTTATTATACGAAAAGGAGGTATGTTTGTGTGTGTTTATATTAACTACCATTATGAAAGGGATTCTTACCCTTCACTACTATTAAAAACAAACTAAATTGGAGGTACTCTAATATCATAAATAAACTAAAAAAAAACTTTTTATGTGTGTATCTTTGTCTGTTTTTTGATGTTTAAGTTTCAACGGAAATTGCATGAATTCAAATAAAAATGAATATGATTGAATTCCTAACTCCAATCCAAGAGGATACTTTCTATCCTGATATTCACGACTTTTGCTTGGAGAAAGGCAAAAAATGACATGATTGTAATTCATAACAGATTAATTACTGGTACTAAAATTACTTGAAAATTGATTATTATTTCGTTTATTATCCAGTAAACGGTGAAGCAAAACTCGTAGTAGGACCATGTGAAGCGATACGTCGCCTCGCTCTCCTCCACGGAGCATTATGTGAAGTCGTACACAGAATAGAACACAGCTATGGACTTCCTCTTGTTATCATCCTTATATCCACGCTGCTGCACTTGATTGTGACACCGTACTTCTTTATTATGGAGATCAGTAAGTACATTGCTTGATGTCATCATGGCTATCACCCAACGTTATATTTTCCACTAGCTTTCCGCCCGCGGCTTCGCCCGCGCTTTCAGAGAAAAACCCGTTCCCGTAGGATTTCCGAGATAAAACCTATCCTATGTCCTTTCTCGGGTATCAAAATATATCTATACCAAATTTCATGCAAATTGGTTCAGTAGTTCAGGCGTGATTGAGTAACAGACAGACAGACAGAGTTACTTTCGCATTTATAATATTAGTATGGATTATCTAATGGTACATGCCCCTTTGAAAACAATTAATTGTCGTTTATAGTTACAATTAAATTAAAGCATAAAGATATCGTCTACTTCATAAGAAACTTCTACATTAACATTCTACCGTGAAAAGAGTTGTTTATTTAACTTATATTGTTTTTATTTTCAGTTATA
This sequence comes from Colias eurytheme, assembly GCA_907164685.1. NCBI lineage: Eukaryota > Metazoa > Arthropoda > Insecta > Lepidoptera > Pieridae > Colias > Colias eurytheme. The sequence goes on along the minus strand of CAJQZN010034247.1, from coordinate 7,399 downwards.
TCAACGCATCGGATTCACTTCTTGGTACTACAGTTTCTATGGTGTGCGACACACGTGTTGAGAATGTTCGTTGTAGTGGAGCCCTGTCATTATACTATCACTGAGGTATTTATAATCATGTAAATAATAAATCTGATGTAGATAGACCAAGATAGACCCTTATTAATATTAATGTGAGAAGGCGTTAAAATAACTTGTTAAAATTTATCAAGACACTACTTCTCTATAGAAACTGCTTTCAGATACAGTAGTAGGTAAATAATAATTTAAGCTTAATTTTTAAGGTACATATTAAAAGTTCTTCTCAATGAAGTCTAATTAAAATGTTAAAATATTTGAGTGTACAAGAATTCTTCAAGGTAGATTTTATAATGCTTAAAAAATTCTTATCAAATGTAAAAATGGAGACAATATACAGTCGTCATGTAAACATTATAACACCTTGTCTCGTTGTTTTATTGCCATATAGCTTTTTAATGTATTATTTACCAGGGCAAAAGAACAGAGGAGCTGGTGTGTCGCCTGATGCGTGCTACACCGTCCACCGGCACGCTACCATCACGATTGGATCTCTTCGCGCGACAGCTGATGCTGCAGTCTGTGTGCTACTCGCCCATGGGATTGTGTACTTTGGGACGACCGCTTGTCGCTTCTGTGAGCCTAGTCATTTTACATTTGATCGCCCAGTAATGAGGCGGATTTTCATTTCCATTTCCATTTTCATTTTCATTTTCACTCACTCACTCGTTCACTCTCTCACTCTCACTCTCACGCTCACTCTCTCTCATATTATAATCTCGCTAGTTATATTTTACACGGTGATCTTTACAATAATATTACAATTTCAAACGTTTTTTTCAGGTACTGGGTGCGGTCACAACCTACTTGGTTATATTGATACAATTTCAGAGATACGACTCGTAAGCTCTCAAAGCGACCAACCTAGTCAAAAACTTATATTTTTTACTCTTATATAATTATATGAGATACCTACAGAAAATATTTGAATTTCTGTTTGTAATATTATCTTTTATTAGATGGTGATTTATATTGAAATTATTTTTACCATTATATACATGTAAAATAATAAAAACACACTTAATGTTACAAGTAAACACTTGTAACATTAATTTGAATGGTTGAATATAAATAATATTATTATTATAAATTTTTAAACTTTGTATTTAATCATTTCAAAAGGGGTTTGGGTAAAGTTGGCGTCGTGATGAACTTTCGTGGCCAGTGGATGATACTTGGATATTTTAAAAGAGCAATATATTGTAAGCAATAGTCATTTTGGACTAAATCTCTAAACGAAACAGATATATTTGGTTTTGTATTATTCATTTACATAGAATCTTGATGATTTATTATAACATTTTTCTGAGATTTTGAGTTTAATTAAGTATAATCAAAACGTTGTATATAAACGCTTATATACGCAATATATTGCTCTTTTAAAATATACAAGTTTCATAATTGGCCGCGAAATGTCATCACGACGCCACTAGTCCATACAAAAGTACCCAAACCCATTGAAGAAAATAATGTATGTAACTATGTAGGCAATGTAAAGTATTATATTTATCTATTTATTATTGTGAATGTATCTTCAATGTGTAAGTGAAATGTGTAATGTACGTATTCCACGAACCAGATTTTGAAATATAGAGCCACTAGCTGCGTCCCCCGGTTTCACCTACGTGGCTCCGCTCCTGTTGGTCTTAGCGTGATGATAATATAGCCTATATCCATCCTCGATAAATGGGCTATCTAACACCGAAAGATTTTTTTTAATCCACCCTTTAGTTCCTGAGATTATCGCGTTCAATCAAACAAACAAATTTCAGGTTTATAATATTAGTCTAGATTATCAAAATATTATAAAAAGTAAGTAATGTTTGTTAGTGTGTGTGAATTTGTGTAGAGGTTGTAAATAAATTGTAATATTTTAATTGGTTTTTTTATTTTTATTGAATCCACTTCCATCTAGCCTACTGAAAAAATGATCAAAGAAAAAACTAAATATTGGTTATAATTTGATTATATTATGGATTATATAAATTTTTAAGAAAATAAAAAATTCGATCATGAGGCGAGATTCGAACGCGTCTTCTGACTGCCTAACCATTCGTCCCTGAGGCACCTGTGTTATCCTAGTGAATTTGTTCTATACTTTAAAATAGACTAATTTCAATATAATTTACTTGCTATACAGGGTGTAATCGTTAAGTGTGCACAGGCGATTATTCCGTAACTATTACAAATATCAAAAAACTTTAAACTGATAACGAAAGTAAATTATTAGTAATGACCTACCTACGTAATGAGTAAAATGATATTAATAATTTAACTTAAATAAATAATAACTTTTTAAAAATAAAACGTGAAATATCCAAGTTACATTAAACACTCCCATACCTATATATATATGTATATATTACAGGGAGTAGTATATAAGTAGTATATGCAGGCAGTCTATTATGCATGTGTTTGTATGCGTCATGCGTGTGAGTTTCCAAAATGTATCATGTTTTTTTGTATCTAGATAAAAATTATCTATACGCAATCTCTTGTTGTTGTTCGTTGATTTAAAATTTCAATTTATTTACTTATTGACAAACAAATTTTAAATGTCAAATGAAATAATGTTTTATATCTGTTTCAATCTTTTTTGTTTTACCAATTAATAACATTAAAAAATAAACTTTGAAATAATAATAATTAAAAATGTAAGTACGTAAGTATAAAACATTAGGAATAGCATAATGTAGATGTTTTAAGAGCTTTTAGGCTATAACTTTATTACTTTATAAGCTTTATAAGGCCCGGGGCTTCGCCCACTTTGTCTACATTGTGTACCTATTAAATAATATATTATTAAATTAATTAAATAACCGCATTAAAATATACGGATATAGTGGCAGAGAAAGCGACTTTGTTTAATATTATGTAGTGATAGAGTTTCATTTTTATTATAGGTAAGTATCTACTTAATAAAAAATAGTGACATGTTTTCTAAATTATTGATTACCTACTTGTATTCAGTACACATTTAAAAACCACACCAAAAGTTAGTTAGCAACAAAAACATTTGAACTTTAAATTATTTATCAAGTATCAACACCCCTTTTTAATTATAAAAAATAATAATAAAACAAATGTTCATTATCTTTCATCTAATTTGGAAGATAATCTTTAGGAAGTTCTTGCATTTTATATCAATGTAATTTGCTTCTTTTTCGGCTCAGGCTTTGGCGACCTTTACATATATTTTAAGATAAAATCATGGAAAATTTTTGGTTCGTTGGCAATAACAGAGATCCTTTCATCATTGAACATGTATAATAATATTTATAGTTAAAGATTAGATTTTATGATCTACAACTAAGATCCTATCCTGCTAAGCTTCTTAATATATATAAATCTCGTGTCATAATGTTTGTCCTCAATGGACTCCTAAACCACTTAACCGATTATAATAAAATTCGCACACCATGTGCAGTTCGATCCAACTTGAGAGATAGGATAGGTTTTATCCCGGAAATCCCACGGGAAAGGGAACTTTGCGGGGTTTTTTTCTGAAAACGCGGGCGAAAGCTAGTTTACTATATTTTGGAGTAGTAATATCGAATTTTACTGTAGATATTCTATTTTAAATAGTTTACTGAGCAATTCAATTGTTTGTCTCTATTTAATAACAAAACATTATAAAGATTTTGATGAAAATTAGCGCATCACCTCTTACAGGCATCACTTTACGTATAATATTATATATATTATCTAATTATCTTTGTATAAGTAATATTTGAAAGTAATTTCAAAACGATTTATATTGTGCGGAATCATTTACCCTAAAACAAATTTCTATAAATGCGTATTTTTATTATTTTAGAATCGATTCAATACAAGGGTATCTTATAGCATATAAAAAGGTTGTGTCTAACAGATATCTATACCATGCTAAGATAATATATTGCATATATTCGATAACTCTAGGGGTAAAATATAGAATTTTTTTTATGTATATTGTATGATACAAAGGCAATATTTTGAGCTTCCGAAGAGTTTTTTTGTAGAAAGTTATATTTATTATTGAGGCTTACTGAACTTTTTAAAAATTATTTCATTTATTTCACTATCATTTTTGATCATTTAATCACACGATGCATCGTTTCATCGATCATTTTACATTCTCGCTTATTTAACATAAATAATTATAATGTTCATTAATTATACATCTCAGCTATAGAAAAACTCTCTGACGCCATCCGAATATTTCTCGAATCATCAGACAAAAAAATAATATATATAAGCTCTAAAAATAACCCGACGTCCCATTACAAGTTACAACTTCAGTCAAGTCTGTATGCTACAGCCATGATCATAGAAATTATTCAATTAATCTTCCTAATCGCTCTATATAGAGCATATCTAAAACGTAACTATGCTGTGTATCGTTCAAGGAAGAAACTTCGAGAGAAAACTGTTTTAATAACAGGAGGAACGACCGGTATTGGTTTAGAGATAGCGAAAGATCTTGCTAAAAGAAAAGCTAGAGTTATAATCGCCTGTCCCTTTGAGGACGAGGGGATAAAAGCGCGGCAGAAAATTCTAGAACATTCCAGAAACTCTGAAGTTATATACAAGTATCTTGATCTGGCATCTCTAGAATCTATACGACAATTTGCAGACGAAGTTTTGGAAAAAGAAAAAAGACTGGACATTCTTATTAACAACGCGGGAGTGTGTATGGTAGATGATTACGTCACGAAAGATGGCATGAGTTTTCTGATGCAAGTGAATTATTATGGCCATTTTCTTCTGTCTCTTCTCTTGCTACCATTATTGAAAAATACAGGAACAGAAGAAGATCCAGCAAGGATTATCAACATGTCTTCTCTATCTCATAGAAGAGGGAGTACCAACATTGAAAATTATAATACGATTGGCCACTGGACATTTACCTACTTCAATAGCAAGCTCAGTTTAGTTCTATTTTCTCGTGAATTGAAAAAGAAACTAAAGAAATTCAACATAGTTATCAACTGTGCGGACCCTGGCATTGTATCAACTGCAATTTATGATAACACAAGTAATGTTTTTGCTCATATATTCGTCTACATTTTGTTGTTATTTTCGAGAACGCCTCTAGAAGGCGCCCAGACAGCTATTTTTCTGGCTGTTGATGACGCTGGTCGTGTGAACGGAAAGTACTTCGCAAATTGTAAGCAAGTGGAAGCTAGTCACAAAGCATTTGATGAATCTAGTGCAATGAAGCTGTGGAACCAATCTGTGGAACTCGTGGGGTTAAATAAGGAAGAATTACGTGCTATATTTGAGGTGTAATAATAGTTTGTTTTGGTCATTCCTGGGCCCGTAGACAAAGTAACAATTAAAAAACGATAACGAAGTTAGAAAAGGAAAAATGTATGGGATTGACATTAGATAGACCACGTGATCTAACGCGGCGTATGTCAATCCCATACATTTTTGCCTTTTCTAACTTCGTTATCGTTTTTTAATTGTTACTTTGTCTAAGGCCCCCTGCTCTTTTGGAATAATGTGATTAGTAGGGTTTATAGCTGTAAGATGTGTGCTTTACTTTAGCATCTGATAGTAATTGCGTGTTATTTTATTTAATTTTTGTGTTTGTCGGTAGAATAATTTAAAATTGTATAGATGAGGTGTGAAACAAGCTGGCTTTTTAGTTGAAAGGTATGTAATGTAAATGTTATAAATAGAAGCAGTAAACTCAACGAGATAGAGCTTTAATTGGAAATAATGGATAAGTTGTCCGCGAGGGACTGGAACATGCTTCCTGAGTCTGTGTTCCCCGTCGACTACAATATGGGGGTCTTCAAGCGAAGTGTGAACCGGTACCTTCTAGGGAAGCGCGCTCCATCTTAGGCCACATCTCAGCTTACCATCAGGCGAGATCGTGGTCAAGTGCTTCCCTATCGTACAATAAAAAAAAAAGTTATGATGTGGTTAACAGTGATTTTATTATGTAACATGTTTTGGATACATTGGAATTTGTAAGAGAATTATACGAAAAAAACTGTACCTATGTATATCAACGCAATATATGAAGAAAACCCTCCTAAAATACGTATTACACACCATGTATTAGTGTAAAGAATGAACATTATTTATTACAATAAAACGAAGATATATAAACTGTATTAACAAGACGTTTTTTTTTATTAAAAAAAAAGTAAATGCATTAATTATTTCATATCATATACGGCATCAATTAGAGGGGGTCATAAAAAACCACTGTGTTGTTTATCTTAATATGCAAATAATGTTATTTAATAAAAATTTACACGATAAATATATTCAAAATAAATGCAATTCGCAAAGATCAAAAGTCAAGATGCAAGACGGATATTTAATTGAAACTAGTGGTCCGCCCCGGCTTCACCCGTAGTATTTACCCTTCCTTTCCATAAGAACCATCTTCGTACTTCAAGGACTAAAATAATTAACGAAATCGGTTCAGCCGTTCTCGAGCTTTGCGCTTAGCAACACATATTCAATTTTATTTTGTAGATAATAATCGATTTGTATAATACCGGATATAAATGATAAGAAATAATTATATATAAGAGTCCAATTGGCAATTAATCCATACTAATATTATAAATGCGAAAGTAACTCTGTCTGTCTGTCTGTTACTCAATCACGCCTAAACTACGGAACCAATTTGCATGAAATTTGGTATGGAGATATTTTGATACCCGAGAAAGGACATAGGCTACCTTTTATTGCGAAATATGTACCACGGGTGAAGCCGGGGCGGACCACTAGTAAAGTATAATTTTTAAGAGAAAAGTTTTTTATTTGTTTGCACCAGAAAAGGTAAGAAGCTTCTAGATAACTGCATTGTTTTAGAATGAAATATTACTGTTTTTATTTCGTGTTAGTCCGGGTGGTAAGTGGCTTGTGTATTAACATAATAAAAGCAAATCAATGTTTTGATATTTTTAGTTTTATAGCATTTTTATGCCCTATACAGGGTGTAATCGTTAAGTGTGCACAGGCGATTATTCCGTAACTATTACAGATATCAAAAAACTTTAAAATGACAAAACATATCTAATGAGTAAAATGACAATAATAACTTTTTAAAAATAAAACAGGAAATATCCAAAAATTTTACATCAATCACTCCCATACATTTAGTATGAGATAATATGACTATCCCCAACATGTAATATGAAAAATTTTGGTTCTTTTTTTGATAATTTGCAGGAGCTTAATAATCAAGAAATAGCTTGAAGATGAAACAATGTATTTTAGATATAAGTTTAGTGCCATCTATTTAACGATGCAGGAATTACAATAACAAAAACAGGCTACCCCTGTAGATTGCGAATATTATGTGTCACTTACC
>CAJQZN010034245.1:0-15023 GCA_907164685.1 Colias eurytheme | reverse complement strand
TATTTTATTTTTTTAAAAAAGTCAAATCGCTCCCGCAAAGTTTAACTCGATTGACTCTACATATTTTGGACAATTTACCCGTTGAGATTTGATACTTGAAAAAACATTTGCAACTTTAGTCGTGTACAAAGAACAACATGCAGTGGATGATAATGTACAGAGTGTTTAACAAAGAGGTATGTAATAAATTTAAATGGGTAAATTAACTAAGGAATACTCACGAGTAAAGCCACGCGAAATAAACTACACTCGTGAGCAAAAAAATCGACTCAGGCGACACACCTTCAGTCGCAAGTCACTGGCAAAAAAACTGAACGCGAAAATATTTTTTTTTAGTAATATCTTAAAGCTGATAGTATTAGCTTCAAAATGATATAAAATATTGTAACGTAGTTCCATACGTAAAGAGCCAATCAAACACTGACCATTTATTCCAGGATCTGATGCATTCACGTAAATAGTGGTAACGAATTATATTCATGGCTATCCATCTATCCATCATTGTATTGCGCTAATAATTATTATATTTCATGAATAGTACTCGTAATACTCACATTGTTAGTGCAACAATGTGCCCTAATCCACTCGTTACTGGATAATATAACGTATTAGATTCAGTTGAATTTATTTTAACTAGCTGTGCCCGCGACTTTGTCGGAAATTTTCTAAATATTTAAAGTAGTTGCCTATTATTGAATTATTGGGCTCGTTTTGTCAGCAAAGATGTGTAGAAAAACAAAAGCAGATAGCTGAAAGGGGAGATTTTCTCGTGATTTCTTTGTTTTCAAATCTCATACATATTAGAATTGCATGCTTGTGTTCTCAAAATGTAAATTCATAGTATTAATCGAAAATAATGCTTTTAACTTTAACCATAAGTCAAAAATGATTTGATCGATTGTGTGTGTGTCGATGGAAATTTTGATTTTGAAATTATTAGATATCGTACAGTTTCTTTATCAAATACTTTGCTTACATCCGTTGAGCCTGTGTAGATTTGTATCTAATATCGGCGTATTGCTATAAAATTTGCATTCCGATATTGCATTGAGGTCAAATTGTAAACAGAAACGTCTATGCATTTTCTAGCACCTGAGAAAAATTTATAGCAATAAAGTGTTAAAACGGATAGTTTCGTCTTTTCCGCAGGAAAATTCAATTTCTACAACAGCAGTGCAGTAGTAACAACACCACAAACGTAAATGCTTCAAACGGCACTTCACTTGAAATAACACACAAAAATATTGAAATTTATCTTTTGCAACTTGAAATATCATCACTACTCACTACATAGTATAAAACAAAGTCGCTTTCCCTGTCCCTATGTCCCTATGTCCCTATGTCCCTTTGTACGCTTAAATCTTTGAAACTACGCAATGGATTTTGATGCGGTTTTTTTTAATAGATAGAGTGATTCAAGAGGAAGGTTTATATGTATAATAAGATCCATTAAGTAGTGGAGAAGTACTGTTATTTTTGAGGTTTCTAATGTGATGTCGTAAAAAATTACATTTATTCCGCTTACATTGCAAACGCAGGCTGAACCCTACGAGTTTTATCAAAATAATGTACTAAGTATTATACACATTGAAAAGGTCTACAGAAAAGTCCGCGATGGTATATGTCTATCTCTTATGGATAACCCACAATAACTTTTTTTTGTCATTTACTTTTTACGACAAATAATGGCTAATTTTCGAAGCGATTTTAACCAATACAGCATTAATCCTTAACCAATTAAATACCATGGATACATTGTTCATTTAATATAGATCCATATGGCCCTTTACACCGTATGATTTAAGTGAATATTTTCGAAGATATTACAGATTTAAAAATTGCGGGACGTAGCGTTTGCGGCCGCCCGGCTATGTAGGTATTTTATACCCGTGCGATGCCGGAGCGGGCCGCTATATTTTTATACCTATACAACGTTCACAATTTTTCTGTAGTGTATTTAGTATCAGCATTGCACCCGTGCGAAGCCGGGGCGGGTCGCTAGTTTTCATATAAAAATTCCATTCGTGTCGTATAAATGCTTTACATAGAACCAAAAAGAAACACGCTTTAACACAATATAGCAAGAATAAAAAGTAGAATTATTACTTGTAGTGAGTTAATAAAATATGTCAAATATAAACCGCATGCGAATGGTTTGTTTCCCACATTCCAACATGAAGAAAAGTCAACTAATCCAATTGTGAACAATGTAACAAACAGGATTATATTTAACGTTTTCCAGGACTTTGTTCTGTACGATAGTAGAATAAAAACTGCAGCTAACAAGATCCAAATATAATGTATTTCAAAACAATATCTTATAACTTTGACATCAATTGATTTGAATAAAACCAACATAACAGATAAAACAAGCACTATTTAAATTTAAGTTTACTTCGTCTGTTCCTTAAATTATTTTCGCAACTAAGTTCTTGTTTCGTTATCGCATAAATATCAAAATTTTATACGTTTTATTTATTAAACACGATTGATAATATTACTCTTTATATTGTTCTAAACATAAAATGACAATTTTAAACACTCATTCACTGACTCGGAGTACCGATATTTCTATAAAAGAATTCATAAACACTGAGTTCAGTACTTAGAGGCACATCAACTAATGTATCTTTAACTGCTTTACAAGTCAATTGTGATTCAGTACCCCTTCCCACTTTATAAGGCATTGTTATTATTAAATTATCTTCTTCAATCAACCAAATAGCATCTCTTGTTTCAACACCACCGGGTAGAATTCTTACATCGTTGTAATTAAGTCCATATTCCAACTTTACGTTTATATGGATGACGTTGTTCTTGATTTTAATATTGATGAAGTTTACTAGGTCGTGTTGCATTTTATACTTCAGTATATATCCTTTGGTATCATATTTTTCTGTTGCGTTGTACTTAACGTAATTGTTTCTCACTAATTCATCAGCAGCTCTTAGCTTATCAACTATCCTTGCCATAACTTCGTTGGGAGTTTCTGGTTTTGCCGGTTTCTTGTATCCGTTTGATGGTTTCTGCCATTTTGATTCGGCTAATATGAATAATGTAAACAGAAAGATGCGGTACATATCTGCGAGAGATGACTATATACTGTACTGTTCATGTTTTGATTGTATTATCGTGATAGTTTGAACTATTGATCTTGTAATGAACTCCTTGATACCAGCCAATATCAAAAAGCTTGCAATTATCGCGGTAACTATTTTAGTCATTCCGTGAATTGAATTAGATAATAAACAGAGAAACAGGAAAATTAAAAATATATAGACCCAAAATCTATATTCTTATCTTATATATAAAAATGAATCGCAAAATGTGTTGGTAAGCGCATAACTCGAGAACGGCCGAACCGATTTCGATAATTCTTTTTTTATTATATTCCTTGAAGTACGAGGATGGTTCTTATGTAGAGAAAACGTAAATATTATGTACCACGGGCGAAGCCGGGGCGGACCGCTAGTATTATATAAAAATGAATCGCAAAATGTGTTGGTACCTAAGCGCATAACTCGAGAACGGCTGAACCGATTTCGATAATTCTTTTTTTATTATATTCCTTGAAGTACGAGGATGGTTTTTATGTAGAGAAAACGTAAACATGTACCACGGGCGAAGCCGGGGCGGACTGCTAGTACCTAATAATTATATCTGTCTAGATGAAGTTTTTCAGATGTGTTGATAATAAAATAAACGTATTATTTTGTGCGTCGCAACAACTTATAAAAATGAAAACCACGTACCTGGCTCTCAGCTCCGCAGTCATTTTATCCTAGTTAAAAAATTAACTGGCAGCATTTATTTGCATTTAAAAGGTCGGAAAAATGTGGAGAATTATTAAGCGTTTGTAATTTGTTGAAGCTTGTTGGTAACGCATGGCCGGATTTAAATCAAACTCGTTTCAAGTGTTTGTAAAAATGCGAAAGTGTTCGCGCTCCAAATGCTTTGAGTTACACGGAGTGTCGACAATATACGAGTATTTGTTGACTTGATTATTTCAATTAAAGTTAACTTATTGTGTAGTAGGTACTATGAGTTCAGCTTGCATGAGAAAATTTGCAAGGACACGTGGTTGTGTTAATACCACGCGAGTGAAGCCACAGGATACAGCTAGAAATATTCTAATTCATAATAAGGTATTGTCAAAGAATCAAAAAGTTCGACATGTGACGTTCGACATCTGTCAAGTGTCAACCCACACTTAGCCAGCGTGTTTGGAGGATTATGGCCCTATACCCTCATAGGAGGCTCATGTCCTGGAAGTGATAACGTATATGGGTTGGTGATGATGATGAGTTTGTGAGGATGGATGTGTGTATGTTTGTAACTCTTTCACGGAAAAACCAATGAACGGATATCGATAATACTTGCAATTTATGTACCGGAATAACATATTATTATAAGCTTTAGAAATACCAGCATTTGGAACCGCGTGGTATAGCTAGTGACGTAAAAAGTATGTTTAGATTTGAAGAACTTTTGCTCCACCACATAGAGAGCAGATAAAGTTCCGTTTGTAAGTTATATGCCGACTGATAAAAAACCATTTGTAGCAAGTTTCTATCGTCATTGTTATTCTTTAACTTAAAGTACTTGCAAAGTTTTTGAAGGATTTACGGTTTATACAAGATAGGCACAAGACTGTACTTAGTGTTGTTTTTCTACACTATATATCACAAGTTTTAAAGGACTGGGTACCTATAGATAAAGTAAACGACAATAATATCAAATATAACAGACTTATGTTTAAATGTATAATTCTGCAATAAATCCGAGAGATAGTACCTAAATTACAGTGATAGTTTAATGGTAACTTTTTTTTTATTTTCGATAGGGAAGAGCGCTTGTATTCCCATTGGGGAGGAAATTTTTCCATTGTTAGAGTAAAATAAATTACGGTACAATTGAACATGACAAGACAGGGAACGTGGGGTAAATATAAATTCTGACCACAGTGCAACAGTTGTCCCTGTCACGTTCGATAGAAAGATATGATTATTGTTTTATTCCTGATAGAAAAGAGCTTTAAAGAATTAAATCTGTTAAGACGTTCTCAGAATGTTGTCAAAGTTACGTAATTTTTTAAAATCGATTTCGGATGATAATCTTCGAATGGAAGTAAGATAAATTGAATAGGTTAAGTATATTGTAACTATATACGTAACGAAAAGTGCTAAATTTTGAAGTGAAAACTTCTTTAGCGGCGTTGAGCACTTTTTCTGTAATGGGTATAAAATCTTAAACTCGCGTCAGGACATGTGACCTGATCGAAAAAGCGTAAGACGGATGGATATCAAACATGCTCAACGTTAATAATCAAGTTTTCACTTCTGCCGGCACTCCCGGAGTGCAACCCGTCTTTAAAATAATGAGATTATGAAATAAACATGAAAAATAATTGTACGTCTATATTAGCCAAGTTACGCATGCCGCGTGCCGCGTGACATCTCTCGTCGTATTAGCCCGGTCACGTATAAAATAAATATCGTAAAACAAAGCCTAGCCGTACAAATTCACTCGCGAAATTGGGAAAAACTTCCATACTCGTTGGGAATGGTAATCAGGGTTTTTGTTTATTGGCGGGATTTGGTAAATCGTGGTTTATTTGCATGGTTAATTATTATAATAATGATTTTTTAAATAATATTTAACAAAAATAGAATGTATTAATTGTTCATACCACTTCTGTGATATAAAGCTGTTTTAGTGAATTACCTGATTCTAAATGTAAAATAGGTAATAGTAATAAATATTTATTTGATTTATTTATGGGCAAAATAGACCCATAATCTTTTATTGTAAAAGTAATAAAATAAATTATTAAATAGCCAGAATGTTACTCGAATATGAATACAGTCAAGTAACAATCTGGCTATTGGCATAAATAGTTCTTATAAAAACGAGTCTACAGATAATATATTTCAATGTTCTCGCTCTCGCTTGCACTTCAAGCCTTACATGGAACGCCGAACGAGGTAACGCCGCATGAGTCATGTTTTTTCGTGCGTGCAGCCGGCTCTATCGAATTATAAGCCGTTGTTACGTCAAAACCTCAATAATTTTGGTGCATACTTAAAAAAAATATAACGTTTCATTAAAAATAAATGATGAAAACAAATAAATCGCTTAAATTATACAATTTACTCTTCTGAGGATAAATAAAAAAAAACACGTACCGCAACCGTAAACAATTATCATCTTTAACACGAGAAATAAAATGTAAATGCAAAAATTAAAAACCTCAATAATTCGTTCCCGCCGTAAACAAATAATGAACTGGCAACACAGAGGATTCTTAAAAAGTAAATATTTGATTCGCGCCATAATTATCTGTTTTTATTGGTATCTGTGACCACAGGCAGAACGCGGGAAATTTAAAAAAAACAGCAGGATTTTAAATGTGTTTACTTGGTAACCTTAATTAAAAAATTGGATTGTGGGGTATATTTCAATCCAAATGGAAACGACAATTATGTATTTTGTTAATCTTTTCTGTTATTGAAAGAACAATTACATTGTTACAAGCAAAGGTCTCAAGAGTGGGTGTGTTTATTTGTAAAGCGCAACTCATTATTAAACTTAACATATCTTTTTGTGTCGATTGAATGAAGCTAAGATTATATTATAATACTAGCGCGCTCCGCGGTTTCACCCGCGTGGCTCCGCTTCTGTTGGTCTTAGCGTGATGATATATTATAGCCTATAGCCACAGTATTACAATATCTATAATATTGTAATACTGTGCTTGTTGTTCCTCGATAAATGGACTATCCAACACGGAAATAATTTTTAAAATCGGACCAGTTGTTCCCGGGATTGAGCGTTCAAACAAACAAACAAACTCTTCAGCATTATAATATTAGTATTGTTATATTTTATAATATAACTGATTCAACAATCAGATTAGATTTAATTAGTCACATTGATAATGTTATTTTCTGTATTTACTTACTAGCTATTAAGGGGCCGTATCAATTTTAAGAGTGATTTTGACTTGTTTCTTTAATTCTTTAGGAGCTCGTTTAAAAAAACTAACTACTATGTTTTATGAAAGTAATGGTATAATTTAAAATTCTCTAGAATATTCGATTATATAGATCTGCCGTAACAACGTTTGCGCTCCCGTATATAATCGAAAATTCTAGAGAACTTTAAATTATTCCATTTCTTTCATAAAACATAATTATAATGTGTATTTTTTTATTGCAAATTTTTAAGCATTAACCTATCATTTAGTGCGTATTTTTTATTTTTTTTAACTCTGTTGTAAGAACTAGAAATTCGACGCCATATACGCATAAAATTTCATCAAAGTAAGGCTATTTTAACTTAGATGTTCTTTGAATTTTTCAATAAAAGTATATAAATTGCCTCGAACATATTTTAGGATGTCTCAGTGTCTTTACTGTAGTATATTTTATAAGAAAACTTCTTCTATTAAATTCCGTGTAAAATACAAAGACACGAACGTCCCGCATGGAAAAAATTGAAACACGCCTTAGGTTATTGGCTATTAAACAAACTGGACAATGAATATCAATAAATTGTCTCGAACGTATTTTAGATATTGAATGAATCTTTAATTTAAGTTATCATCACACATTGTTACTAATTTAGTTTTGTTAAACGAGCTTCTAAAGAATTACAGAAACAAGTAAAAATCACTCTAAAATCGATAAGGACTCTTAAAACAGTTTATTAGCTCAGGAAGTTGCTGTATCTAGTTGAAAAAACAAATTTTCTATAAAATGTCTCAAGTATTTTTAGCACACTTTAACATTCGATTGAGCACTTAACTGACAACCAATACTGCTTTTAGTTCACCGCTCGTGATGTTCTACAATAGAATTTCAAAGGAATTTTATGTAGAACAAATATAACAGGAGACTAAAGATAAATTCTCGGAAACATATTACAGTGTTCTACACATATAATATGTGCCGTTCTCGGTCAGAGGAATCTGAGATTTTCATAGCAGTCTTTGGGTGCACTATTTTTGCTGATAGCCTAAACTTTTAAGCTGTTTTTATTCGCTAATATCATATGTTTATCTAGCTAAGCTGTAACTATTGAAGCAAAGAGTGTGCGCTTATGAATGCTATTGAAACAAATAACGTTAATAAATATATTTTACTACGATACAAGCGATATTATCTGATGATACGGAACCCTCCGTGTGAAAATTCGATACGTACTTCACTTTTTATATCAATGAAGTGATAAGTGACATTTATTTAAATATATTTTATATACTAATTAAGTTGATTCAAGAAAAAAATTGCAACAAATTACCAAAGGCATTGGATAACGAGTTTTATTTTGAAAACGCATCGTTGAAAGAAATGGGGATGAGATATATTGCATTATACTGATGCTTAACACGTTTTAGGGTTCACTTGCAACCTTTTAAAATCCTTAAATCTTTATTAAAGTGAAACTTTTATTACATCGTCTCAAACTTTTTGGTCTATGTAGCGCATGTCGCGTGACGGACGGCTGCCGAGTAGGTATAAAGCAGTGTTCGGAGTCATTATCGTACAAATACGATAATTTTGTGCCTAAGTTTCACTTTTACCGTGGTTTCATAAAACCACACAACATTTTTAATTATTATTATAAATAACGAAACCATACAAGGATTTTTAGCATACTTCTAAATTAAAAGTGTGACGGTTAAGAATATGAAACATAATATTATGTACCTATCAATAATTAGTGCTTGTGAAAATTTCGTATTATTACAAATTATAATAATTTAAATTGAGTAAAAAAAAAAACGCTACATCCAAAATAACAATTGATAAGAAACCCAAAGTCTTCTATTTGAAATTCTAAGCAGCCATAAGCGGGTCATGGCTTACACATGAAAACAAATAGCAGGCAATCAATAAAAATAAAACATATCGAAATAATTACCTACCATATTTCATATTTTTGAAGCTCACCACAAAATTATTAATTAATAACGCTTGGTTGATATTTCGGTATAATTATTATGAAAATACGTGCAATTTCATACGTTTCACTTTTGTTGCAAATGTAACCGCATCTTTATAATTAATTTAAAACGGGAACAATCTGCAACTCGTAAGGGTTGTCGTACAGTAGCAGGAATCCGAAATTAATAACGGTCGAATTATTTTCGCTGATCAACAAAACTACAATGACAATGCTAATTTTGAATAGATTATGTTAGAAATTGTATGGCAAAATATGTTTTGTTGTACAGGGGAGTAAATTAAAATAAACGACAAAAGGTTTTGAACCAGGAGTCAGTAAGGTAAAAAAAAAAAACGTTACGTAAAAAAAAAGGTTCTAAAGGCATTCCTACCTAATCAGTTTACATATTTTTAAACTTTACGTTATGATGGCAGTTAGCAATATATGCATTGTTCATTGCGCAAAACTTAACCTTAATTTTATAAAACTGTTCTTGTTTGCTGTTGCAACTTAAATTAGGATTTCCTCGAACTAAAAGGCGAGATTAAAAAAAACGTAACGCTAAAATCGTCGTCCACTTTATGCCACTCGTGCCAAAGAAACACTTCAATATCACTTGTGAGCCTTCACCCTTAAGCCGGTGTAAAATTTTCTGCACGACTGTACACTTTGAAAGAGCATTACGACGTTTTATACTGAAAAAAATATCCGTCTTCATTTGTATAATCGTTTAAAATGAAATTTCGTCAAGCTTTCACTGCTCGACTGTCCCTTTGATACCGAAATCCGGTATCTTAGAGATTTCGTAATAAAATTCTGTATTTTTTCGTCGTAAGGAATGTTAAAAAAGACAGGCGATGAAATAGAGAAATGGTTTGTAGATTTTTTCAAAACTCACATAGAACTTTGATTTGCCAGTTT
This sequence comes from Colias eurytheme, assembly GCA_907164685.1. Lineage (NCBI taxonomy): Eukaryota > Metazoa > Arthropoda > Insecta > Lepidoptera > Pieridae > Colias > Colias eurytheme. Next base: position 5,153 of record CAJQZN010034245.1, on the reverse strand, counting down.
AATCGATGTAATTTTCCATTTGCCATTTTTGTAACGAATAGTTATATTATTTCGTTAATTAAATAAGGTACAAAACCAAGTTTTACACTGAGAAAAATATTGCTATTAAATCGTTTTCTATTGGACAATGAACCCTTCACACCTAATATTACAGTCGCATTTCTAACAACTCTGTCACCAAGACGTTAAAGTTCATTGAATACATTTTGAGGAGCTTTCTATAAAAGAATTTGCATTAGATCTGTCATTACGATAAATTCCAATACGTTGATATCTTCTCCGTGATTCGTTTCTTCCATGTACATTTCGTGTGCCGAATCTATTGCATATATAAAGTGAAAACCAATAAGTGTTAACTATTGGATATGGTATATTTTGAAAATGTAAACTAAAACTATAGAAATAAAGATCTTATCTAATATTCTTATTGAGACTTAATCCACATGAAACTTTTTGGGTCATATTATTTTAATTCTGCCAGTTTTAGACATATTCAAGTGGTGCCATTTCTGGTTACGCCTGGAATCTATTTCAAAGGTTAATTGCCGATTTTGGAAAATGATGAATCAAAATGTCTGATTGAGATAGACATTGAAATCCATAATAATATTAATGCTATTCTGCTCTATTCATCATACAATAAAAAAAATATACTTTCTTTCTCGAATTCAATATCATATCCTATCCAGATTTAGCAGCTCCCAATAAATCGTTATGACAAATGAGAACGCGCAGTGAACGTGTCAGACGGCATGACGTTCAAAGGTAACAAAATATACAAATACAGCCATTTGCTGTGACAAGGATTACACGATTGCTTTTTGGGTTTATAAAACCTGTATTTTTAGAGTTACAAATTTAGGTATTTCTTTTTTCAATAGTTTTTCAAAAGGATAAAGTAACAACCGTTAGTCGTTACGTATACTCAAACATTTAATTATTCAATTAGACTTCATTTAGAAGCACTTTTCAATCGTCAAAATACAGAAAAATAATAATTTACCATCGATAGTAATTTACCACTTTTATATCCAAGGTTTAGCTTGAATAGGCTTATAAAATTAGTATTTTAATTTTTAGCGTATTTTTTTTAAGTTTTCAGGCACCAATGAAAACCTAGTGGGTGGACTTTTCTCCAATGGACAGCCATTTTCAATAAAAGTTTACCTTTAATTAACTAGATTTGAGGTTAGTTATATTTGAAATTAGTTATACCTATATTTGAAAATTAATGTTAATTAATCAATTTATGATCCTTTCTTAGTACGATAATATTTCTTGGAATCCTTTTGAAACAATTGGAAGAAGTAGGCCAGTTTTATGAAATAAATTACTATGTATTTTTCCGAAAACGTTTGAGTTAACTACCTTGAGACAGATCAGAATAAATTTTTCATGTTTACGTATATTCTGTTGTTTAAAAATTACATACCAAAACATAAACGTATGTATTGTATTGTATATGAGTATTTTCATATGTATTTTGTATATAAAGTTAGTTTTCATTCACGAAACTTTTTCAGCATAATATTGTATTGCGTATCAATACAATAAAGAAACCTCACCATTACGGACTTGCGAATAAAATCCTATACAAGATACCATCCTAAACATTGCACCAGTATTTCGGCCTACAGAAATCGAATTTTCGCTTGCATGTGATTTTACCCAGCGCCAAAGAGGCTCTTTTATTTTAGGCTCGCATTGTGATCCAAAAACCCGCTAACCAAAGCGTTACCTCTTGTAGCGATGTGGGCTTTTAGACCCAATGAAACTTCAACGTGAAAGCGTTTTAACAATCGAGTTTTCAATCAAAGAAATATTTCAATGGTCTTTGTTGTAATGTTTTTGTGTACGGTAACGCGACCGTCGCGTACGTACCGGAATAATCGGTGACTAAGGTATATACGGAATTATCCTAAAAAAATTTGAGCGGAACTTATTTACCTAATTAACAAAATAGGTATGTTTGTCTTCAAATTAACCTAGACGAAGTTCCACGCTGTCTTCAACTCCATTTCATTTGCGCAATTCAATGTAATACCTAGATTAAAATATAATCAACGTATCAGAGTTCCCGTGGAGCAAGAACGAAGGCTATGTTTGGTTGAGAGTGCGATGTGCAATGGGCTGTGTGTTACACCGAACATTTCATTTTCGAGATTTTGGATAATTTTTAATTTTCTTTAAAATAGTGGAATTGTTAGTATTTAATATCATTATAGGAATTTGATATTCAGTGTTTTATGGCATTAAAACTCTTTATAAAAATATTTTTTTAAAGAATAGAAAAAAAAAATCGATCAATTTGAATTCCCACCTCGTGACCAATTTATTTCTATTCTTTAAAAATTATTTCTAATTATTAGTTAATGTAAAACGTATTTGTGGTGCAATGAAAAACTACGACTGGTTTATTTACATCCTCTTCAGGCACATTTAATATTTTATCCAATAGGTACTTTATACAAGAGGTAACAAAGAAAGTTTAATTTTTATTATGAAGGGTAACAGTAAGGGGTATGTACGGTGTAACAGGCAGCCGGATAAAACCGAAACTCTCGAGAACTTCGCAAGCCGCGATTTGCCGATACATTTCGCTGAATGCTGAGCGATACAACCGGATTGCAAATTGCACTCGATCGTAATGGCGTTATTACCCTTTGTGGCAGTTTTAGTAATAGTTAAGTTTTGAGAGGTTTGGTTGCGTTTTGTTTTAATGGGATGTGTATAGGTTTTACCTAAATAAGTGGAATTTGATAGGTTAAGTACTTATTAGCTATTTTGGTCTTGAATAGAAATGGATAAAAGAATTGAATACGTTGTAATGATATTTATTTGAAACTAGCCAATAGTTAATCTGTATTGAGATTCGCTGTAGGTGCTCCATAAATGGTGATAAATGTTACTACTTTTAAAATATGTATTAATTCTCCAAGTTATTTCACGCAAGGATTTTAAGGATGACTAGTTAGATAAATTAAGAACCAAAATAATATCAAATATGTAGTTATTTTATTTAAGTACCTATGTCATATCTTTAGGTTTCTGTATGTAATTTATGTGTCATATCTGCGTGTTTCTGTTACTGACCTTATATTTGAAAGAAGGATACAGTGTCTGTATCTCTTTCAATATGCTAATATATTGCGATATATTCGCAGTGCGAACATCATTGTCTCATTATTCTGAAATATCCTATAAAAAGGAGCCAATTTCGTGACAAAAGGACTGTCTATTTGATCTAAAAGCTGATCTGAACGGATGCCATTTGCGCCTATTGTCGAGAGCGAAGCGTTATATTACTGGGTTTGACACGAGCTTTCTATAGGCGGTGTATAGACGAGCGTTTAGCTGTATATAAACACTAGCTTTTCTATATGCAGCCTATAGACGAGCGCTTATTTATATTGTATTAATATTTTTTAGCTTTCGCGTTATAACGCGACGAGTATACATATTATTTCCATCCCTGTCTGCAGACAGACAAAAATGACAGCTCTACAAAAGTCGTCTAGTGCATTCAATTTCCCACACTGGAAATAATACTACTATAAGATCTCATGGTAACCACACTGACTTCACCTACAGCAAGTAATAATAACAAGTAATACAACTGAAGATGATTAAAACAAAATATATGTTGATTTATACGAGTAAGGCGGTCCCCACGGATTAGCTATAGGTAAGAAAATGATAATCATAGCGCTGGTACGGGCCCGGGCGGCCGAATCGCATGGGTGTCAATCGAACGTGTCGGATAAATGTTGAAATAAAAACTACCGTCTTCAAATTGTCAGAACAAAAGATGATGTTACTTTTATTACATCGTCTCAAACTTTTTGGTCTGTGTAGCGCATGTCGCGTGTATCGCGGCTGCCGAGTAGGTATATCTACTCGGCAGCCGACCGTCACGCGACATGCGCTACACAAAGCAGTGTTCGGAACCGTTCGAACAGTTTCACTTTTACCGTGTTTCATAAAACCACACAACATTTTTTAATGGTTTTATGCTGATAAAAACGAAGGATCTAATGCAGAAATATTTCATGAAGTGAGAGGTTTAGTAGGTAATTTTTATAAATCTTCCAATGTTTGTTACGTAAACCTGGAAGTAAACGAAATGTTAATAAATAAGCGAGGCTCTTCAATCTTAAACTGGAGTAAAAAGGCTAAAGATTAACAAATGAAAAAAAATATCACATTTCCAATTCGCAATTTTGTAACATAAAAATATTTTAAAATCTCGAATCCGATCTTATCGCGACTTAATACCCGGTAGGGATAAAAATTCAATGGGAAAGAAGACCTGACCCATAGACCTACTGAGTCTAGATATGCCATTTATACTAATACTAGTGGTCCGCCCTGGCTTCGCCCGTGGTACATATTTCGCAATAAAAGGTAGCCTATGTCCTTTCTCGGGTATCAAAATATCTCCATACCAAATTTCATGCAAATTGGTTCAGCAGTTTAGGCGTGATTGAGTAACAGATAGACAGACAGAGTTACTTCCGCATTTATAATATTAGTAAGGATTATATGAAAGCTGTTGTTGGATGTTTGTTATCACGCAAAAACTACTGAAGGGATTTTAATGAATCTTGACAGTGTTATAACACTAAATGGCAATGGAAAATGTAGTTTATATCGAACTACACTTGAACCACAAAATACTTTATTATAGAAGCTAACTTGAACTATAGAAATCGATTTTGTCCGAAGTTTTCTTAATGACAGAAATTGATAATTCACCAAAAAAGCTACATCAGGAATAATAAATTAAAAATCCTCAGTCAATACTTAATGTAAGTTATGTAACTTACTGGATACGTTAAATACTTTTATGATAAAACAAACAACACAATATATAAAAATTTCACTCAAATTTAACACATTTTTGACGTGACAACGTCTTATAATTCGATAGAGCCGGCTGCTCGCACGAAAAAACATGACTCATGCAGCGTTACCTCGCTCTGAGGCGTTCCATGTGAGGCTTGAAGTGCAAGCGAGAGCGCGGAACGAGCGACAAAGAAGCACAAACGGCCGTTATCACGTTCAACTATCGTCAGTAAACCGACTTTACAGACAACCAATTTTTAAAATAGTAATTTCATACTATTTTCTAACAATTGAAAAATAACCCTTTG
>CAJQZN010034243.1:0-11105 GCA_907164685.1 Colias eurytheme | reverse complement strand
TGATTAGTTCAGTCATTTTTGAGTAGCTCCATGAGCGAAGGGCCTTAGAATTTCATGTATTAGAAATATTTCCAGTCAGTAATTTAATATTATTTATGTTTTGATATTACTCAGTCATAATTATGTGTATTATGGGAAATGCCGATCACTAAAGAAACGTAAGAAATGGCATTGAACATCCGGTTTGAACATTTTCTTTACTCTAACTATCTTAACCCTCATAATATCATAATTTTATATGTATATTGAAATAGACAAGCTTACGCGATGATTCAATTTTAATTAGTAGTTAAGTTTTCTTAATTTTTTAAAGCTTTAAAGAAATCTTATTTTTTTATAAGATCTGAGGGTAACAACCTGACAATAAAATAAACAACAAAAAAAAATAATTAACGAAATCGGTCCACTTGTGTTTGTGTTTCGCTGCATTCTCAAGAAAAATAGGTATTCATTTTAATATAATAAACTAGATTTCCGCCCGCGGCTTCGCCCGCATTTTCATAGGAAAACCCGCATAGTTCCCGTTCCCGTGGGATTTCCGGGATAAAACCTATCCTATGTGTTAATCCAAGCTACCCTCTATATGTGTGCTAAATTTCATTGTAATCGGTTCAGTAGTTTTTACGTGAAAGAGTAACAAACATCCATACATCCATACATCCATACAAACTTTCGCCTTTATAATAGTATTAAGATATTACACACATTTTTAGAATTTCATTAACTTTAGCATATAAATAAACAATGTAGAATGTACAAGTCACCTTAACATTCTTAAGTAAACTACAAGATATACGATACTCTGATTTACCTTGTAGAGCTTAAAATATAATCAATTTTGTCACGGAACCCTGAAATATGAACGCCTACATTTTACAATAAAAGATATCAAGAAGCTTTAAAAATGCACAACTAAATACCTATATGGATAAAACGTCATAAAGTCATGCCAGCGGTCTTGCGTCCATTTAATATAAGTACTAAAAGTTAAATAATCACATTAAAATCCTTCATATAAGCATTATGCATTGGCACATACAAATCAGAATTACCCCAAATCGGTGATGGTTTTGAGGAAATTCAACACAATCAAATACAGTGACGAATCATTCGGTTTTATCAAATTTAGTTGAACCCGGAACCGAGTTTAACGGGATCTTTCCTTAAGTGACATTTCTAAATTATATTTCAACTTAACCCAAAACAATTTAATCGTTATATCCTTCTCTTATTGAAGCAATAAATATCGTGATTCTTTTTCATCCAAACGACCTTATTAACACGAATGGATTCAAATCCTTGAATTGTTACATTGTAATTCTGTGTAGGCGTTACAATGTATCCTTTTATTATTTTAGAAATTTATATCTCCAGTATTTTTACAAAGCTTTGTATTTCATTTCACATCTGCTTTGAATTTTATAGGTATTTATGTAGAAAAACTAAGTCAAATTATAAATAACTCAAATTGCTAAAAGGAAATCTCTCTGAAGCACGAAAGCACTTTAAAAATAAATCTTAGGAATTTATTATTAAAAACCAAGCATAATTTTATTGTAAGTTATTTTTGGTTTCGTCGAGCGTAAGTTAAATTGCGGGAAGTTTAACATAATTGAACTTTGATTAAATGACTATAATAATATAATGTCTCAAATAAAATAATTGTTACATTTTACCTTCCCAACTTCATACTTAGAAATAAAACAACTATGCTTTATGAAATAAATTGTACACAATTGTTGTTTGTTTATCAATTGAAGAATCCAAACGATTGACGGGTAGGTATAATTTCGTGACTTAGCGAAAATCGTAACCCTTAATTTAAACATTGTCGGTATCTTTAATAAGAATAATAAAACGCATTTTTTTATTCGATGAAAAATATATTTTTTTGTTACAGCGAGCATCTGAGCTTGTGGTTCGCCTGATGGTAAGCGACCACCACTGGCTGTGAATGTTGGCCGAGGCAGTCTCTGCAAACGCGTTACCCGCTAAAATACGGGATAAAAAAATGTTTGTCTGAGAGAATAAAGGAATGGTTTGGAATCGGAAAGGAAAAAGAACGGGCTTCCAACAGGTACCTAGGAAAATTAAATAGCAATCATATTACGCTACTATTTCACGCCGATCTTCTGTGGGGGTGACCTTCCCCAGTCTGAGGCCCAATTTGTGCTGAAGCGTGCTCTACTCCAAAAAAAATATGGTTCATTTTTCGAATCCGCAAATGCCTTACTTTTTTATGTACATTCCACGTATAATTCGCATTACTCACGAAATAATAGGTATGACATTTTCTTCAGATTTTTCAAACATCCACTTACAAAGTTAATATCCTGTATTAAAGGTTATCAATAAATAATCAATAATAAATAGGTCTAGATCTACATTTTGGAGACAATACGTAAAGTTTATACGCCCACAATTTCAATAACAAATATTTGATAGCAATGCCATGTAAAATATGAGGTTATACAGGACATTATTTATTTAAAAAACAATATACGTATCGTCCTAGAAATTATGTAAATTTTTAGAATAATTGCTCTAGATTTTTGGCTAAAGCTCGATTTAGCGCGTTTATTTGTTCATTTGAATACGTATTATAGCTTCTACGATAAGGCTAGTATAATTAAGGACATATTTTCGAGATTTTGAATTAATTGCTATTTTGCTTATAAACCTTAAAACGATATTTTCAAGCTACTGACGGTATAAATACATAAAACTAAATAAAACTTTATTGACGGCAATACATTCGCCTTACGATTGATTACATGGAATTAAAAATTATAACAGAAATAAAACTGAATAACGAGTGTAACGTGGATAATGGTCGAGTGAAATAATTTATTGGGACTTAGTATTTAGCGATAAAACACTCAGTGGGCCAATTAAGGCCGAATTATGTTCATACCTTGTTTAATATCTCACCTTTTTATTTCACTTTTCCTACAGTCCAATTCTTTTCATCCTTTGAGGAGAATGTATGAAACTTTGATAGATCTGAATTTGGGACACCTACACTATCTCTAAGTATGTTTTTTTAATAGAGATGATATACACGTATATATGTTCTATCATACTAATATTACAAACGCGGAAGTTTGTAAGTATGGAAGTATGGAATATGGATGTTTGTTACTCCTTCACGTAAAAACTGGGTGCACAGATTTGGATAAAACTTTACAGTTTTAATATAGTTTTCAGTTTAAATATAGGTAACATAATTAATATGAATACCCCGACTCTTTAAAATGTATTTCTTCTATACACTTTCATTAAAGACTAGCTGTGCCACGCGGTTTTAGCCGTGGTTCGCCCACGAAATACATTTTAATGAGTCGGGGTATTCATGCGAATAGCAATAACTTAATGCATGATATTTGAAAATTGTGTATGAAATTTGTTTGTTATGTAGGTAAAGGCAATAAATCCTTTTAGGTTATGTACCGACATTTTAGTAGTCGCCTATAAGTTGATTTATTGTAATTAAAATAATGTTTCACGTTATAATCATAATATTGTTAATTTATCCATAGAAGAACTAAATAATAATATTATTATCTTTCGCTATTACTTTCTTATAATATTACATTATTTACCGAAATTGAAAAAAATACCAATATTGTTCAAGTTAATAGGTTACGGTTGAGTCAATTACAATGAAAAAATAAACAATCAAACTTATAAAAATAAATATAAAACTATTATATTAGCATATAATTCAAAGGGTACAATTCAGAGAGTTAGTTTGACCATAAATTTCAACAGCAATTTCTAAGCTACCGGAAATAACCGTCTTATCAATTTTATCAAAACAAATGATTGAAATTTAATTTCCTTGAATAAATTAGAAGTTGTTAACAACCTTCCTTGACCTTCTTTCCTTTAGTTCGCTATTAAGATTTAATTTATTGTGTTCGAGAAAGTATTTTAAAGCTAAAAGAGTTTTAAAGTGAGAAATTATTCAGTTTATATTGTTTTTGGGAATTTTATTGTTTTATAACACAATAATCTAGTCGACTGCCGATTTGGATAATGTTCGCCTTTCACTTGTGTTAGTAAAAAGGTGTTATATTCGTATACCATAAAGATGTTGATTGTTGGTGTCCTATTATATTTATAAAGAAAAAGTTTGTGTGTCAGCAACCCAGAAGGAATAGTTTATGCTTACCGTAAGGTTTTGCCATTCATTTTATAAAAAATATTTTTTTCTAGTATTCCTTGTATCGAGAAATCTATACTAATATTATAAAGCTGAAGAGTTTGTTTGTTTGAACGCGCTAATCTCAGGAACTACTGGTCCGATTTGAAAAATTCTTTCGGTGTTAGATAGCCCATTTATTGAGGAATGCTATAGGCTTATATATCATCACGCTAAGACCAACAGGAGCGAAGCAATGCGTTAAACCGCGGGGCAAAGCTAGTATATTTAATAAGATGCTCTGAAAATCAAACCTACACATGCGGTCTTAGGCACTAGCAATTTGTCCCATTACATTTTTGCAACGGTCATTAGTTTATTATATAATTGAAATTCTTTCAAAAGATATCAGGAGTTAATTATGCAGTAAAAGTTTGTAATAATCTTATCTTCTTAATATACTTATATAAATCTCGTGTCACAATGTTTGTCCTCAATGGACTCCTAAACCACTTAACCGATTATTATAAAATTCGCACACCATGTGCAGTTCGATCCAACTTGAGAGATAGGATAGTTTAAACATGTAGGTACCACGGGCGAAGCCGGGGCGGACCGCTAGTTATCATATAGTTTTGTTTAATATTGATTAATATGCATAATATAATCTATAGTCCTGTTTGTTCAGTGGAAGCACATACATAAACAACAATGTTATCCTTGATAATAATACTGATAATGTGTATTTAGGTTTAGCTATTACAATGATAGAAATTTATTAAACTAGCTTCACCCGCGGCTTCACGTGCGAATTAAAAGGAGATGACCGTATCATATTCTATACTAATACATATTATAAAGCTGAAGAGTTTGTTTGTTTGTTTGAACGCGCTAATCTCGGGAACTACTGGTCCGATTTGAAAAATTCTTTCAGTGTTAGATAGCATTTATCGAGGAAGGTTATAGGCTATAATATATCATCACGCTACGACCAACAGGAGTGGAGCCACGGGGGTGAAACCGCGCGGAGCAGCTAGTGTATCATATGTATGGTATGTTTAAGCGCTGAAAGTAACCTCACTCTTTATCCTACCTTACTATGACGTGAGTGAAAGACATACCTACAAATAAACACGCTCTCTTTCGCTTAGGTATATAAAATTTTAATACATTGATATTTAAGACATTCTGGTATAAAACTATTATATTATAATGAATATTGAAATGTTTTTAATGTAACTTGTCACTCCTTTTGCCCAAAAATTTGAAAATTAATGATTTCGCAAAGAATTTTTTAAATCTACGATAAGACGTATTCATAAATCTTTCTAAATATGGATTTAATAGGCACTAGATACATTTTATTATAGAACAACATACACAAATATGTTAGGGAATCTGACCTTCAGTGAGTCCTTACTCGAGATTTTGGCCCCGCCCGTTGCGCCCACCAACCTTGACATTTACTGCATTTTTTATGTTTTTTAAAGTATTTATCTATACATGTAATAAAATTGTAGGAAAGTCAAAACTGTACATTGATTTTTTTAAGAATACTTGGGGCGTGATCTATTATCGATGTCGCATCCAAGAATATAGTATTTAGAATTTTTGTCAGTTTGTATGTAAGTACAGCATTGATTTACTTAAAATTTTGCATGAATATTATTAACGGGTCGGGTCAACATATTTATATTATCACGCTAAGAACAAAAGGAGCTGAGCAATGCGGGTAAAACCGCGGGACAAAGCTACTAAACTATTATAAATAATAAAAGGTTTTTCTTGACTAAGAGCGACAAATACATCCTCAATTAGATGTTTTTAATGATTTGTTATGCTTTGAAATGAGGTTAATGATCATAGAACAGCTAAAACATTTTAAATGATACACTTCTAGTGAAACGTGAATTTTTATTAACGCCATATTATAAGAATATACCGTGACGTTGTTTTACTTATAATTTAAGGTTTACAAACTGCCTTATTTACATTAAATATTGTCTCGAAAGCACAAAAAAAATATATGACGATTAAATTTTCCTTCAACAATTCTTCCCCATAGCAATTAGTGATATAAACCTATTATTATACATGTGAATAGAACACTCAATTAGTTTACGTGAACTTATCCCATAATAATCCGCTCGACAATCGAGGTCGTATTTTCAAAGGCCTGTTGACTCTTCCTGCATCGATGTAACGTCAATCTTAACTCTTAAGACATTCCCAATAACTGCCAATTGACTTCTTAAGGACTTATATTTGCGATCCGTTGATTGATTTCTTTGTGTATTTCATCAATAAAAACCTTTTGGATGTTTCTCATCGAAATGACCTAATGAATTTGATTAAATGAGAGAAATACCTTTGATTTTTTGCGCATTCCTGGCATACAAAAACTATAACTATTGTTAAATAGTTTGTTGTTTATTAGACTGTAGCAATAACTATCCGAAAAAGTTAGTCTAATGCTCCAAAATGCAACTGTTCTAATTTTATGCACGTTAACAAATAATTATGTTTTTGACTATAATTTTTTTCACTTTATATACCTACCATTAGTTACTGTTTATAATATATTACGTAATAATGAGCCCTTTGTTACGTTAATACAGAAATAATTAAAATAAAGAACGGTCGCATTTACACAACGAAAGAGCGTCTTTACAAGAAGGTAGAGTAAAATCTATAAATGCATAAAAAAATAATATTTTTAATTTATTTACTTATACAATAAATAAATGTTATACAGAGCATTATACCTTAATAAAATAATATGAATAAATCTTGTATACGACTTGTTATACTGTCATTTTATTGACTGGTTTGACATAGTCGGAAAATTAATTATGTTGGTAATTTATGGTATTTGACATTTTATATTTTATTAGTTTTACGTTATATCAAGTTCAAATATAAACAAATAAATTGCATAGAATTGCAATAAGTGTATTCTGTAAAAATATAATTCTTTATGTTTTCGAATGACCTTGAGATTAAAGTTTCACTTTGAAGTTATAGTTAACTATATCCAGCGAACATTGTTTAGAAAACTGATATTTTTTCAGTGCAAATTTATTAACAAATTTCAATAAATAATATCACTATTACATCATTAATAAATTTTTAGTTCCTATCCTCCCTCAAAATCAACCAAAACACAAATAGCGTAGCTTTCGTTTCCGTTATAAGTAGTAAATATTCTAAAAAGGAATATAGGTTTATAGTTCTTTGTAAATTATCATATTTAATATTAATTGTATTGATGTTATCCAGTGTGAATTTGCATCTAAAACTAAAATATTTGTGTTTTTATAACGGACTGCCGAAATAAGCTCATTTATTTTAAAGATGCATATTTATAACTATCGAACTCGTTTATCAGATTATGTTGTTATTAATTAGGCAAAACGGCAGGTAAACAGCTACTTCTAATCAAAATATTTTTGTTTATCGAAAAAGAAAAGAAACATTTATTTCGATATTAAAAACAAAGAAAATGTTATGTAGAGAATATGAAATACTTTGAAATGATCACGTGTTGTAAAAATAATCTAAAAAAAAAAAGCTAACAATAGTTCTACGCACGACAAACGCATAAAAAATAACCCAAATCCTCAAAAAAGAAAGCCGGAAATCGACAATGAATACTGTGCTCCTTTTATTTAATTAATTCTCCTTGCGGGTTGATTAAAAGCTCGCTTCCAAAGTTGCCTCGAAGCGTTGCGTCCGCGCCGGCGCCTTGTACATGACGCCAGCGCCGACGCCTCCGCGACATCCAAACAAATTTAATGGCTGGCACATTCCAAACATTCCTGCGGATTCAAGTTTTCGCAGTTTTTGGAGCGAATTGGCTCCGGCTCTTAAAATCCAACTTCGCGGAAACATTCACAAACCGTCTTAAGGTTAAACATAATTCAATGTAAAGCGATACCATTCACGCGAATTTGTGACTCACGAAATTGAAATGACAAATTGACTGACTCATATAAATTTTTCAGCATCTTCAATGTTAACACTAAATAAACAGGAATGTTGTTAATTGGGTATTTATTCTGAGGCTAACAAACAGTCTGTATTTGCTAGAACAAATTAAGTTGTACCAGAATTACTATCATGCAACTCTCCAGCGTACAATTCATTTTAACAAGCACCACAACATTAGCATTGTGATATTGAGAATATAAGAAATATTCAACCTCATTTATAATTGATCTATTCAAGAAACGGTACAATTCCTGTTTACGATCAGATTGTTTGGTTTAGCTTACAGACAGCGACAATCGATATGAAATAACGGTTTATACGCGATAGTGAACCACCCTTTTCACTCGAACGATTTAATGCAATCGCTTTGTCATTCAAATCACACCTAATGGAGCGATTTATCTCCTAAAGATTATCTCTTCGGCCATATATTTTGACTTAAAGTTAAATTAAACAGTTATATTTCGCGCGCAGCCCATTCTAATCCGTATATGCATTTATTATGTCTAATTGACAGAAATTATGAATACCTCCGCCTACACAACGGTATGGCATCATTTGCGGATAGAAACGATACGGTAAGTGCAATAACTTGTGGCGAATATGAAGATATCAATCACTTTTACTGGGTCGAACGTGAGAAAAAAGTAATGGAATTGAACCTAGAAACGACCAGATCATGAGTTCATGACCCTTTTATTTTTGACATCAATATACTATGCGCTTACCGGCTTTGCCGTTAGTGTCAATGTACGGTTTTTAAGCATTTCATTAATAATTAAAATAAAAAAAACGCATGCGTGCTAGAGACACGTTTTGTGTTAACGTTAGAAACAAATTTAATTAAATTCTCTTTGTGTTTAATTAGATATTTCTAAGGATTTTCCTTAGAAAGATTCAGCGTGTGCTCCAGTTAACAACATGTGTTTGTGCGAATTCCACGCCAACGCGATGTTGATAAAATGAAATATTCGATCTAAATTGAGCCATATTAGGAGTTAATAGGTTTTATTATAATATTTCGGTATGTCGACTCCGAGACGATGTCTGAAATGTCGCAGGTCGTGTTATTCGACCGCGCAAGGCCGTACAAATCCGATGACCTCAGATCACATGAAGCTACTAAATTCCATGGAGTTGCTATAAATCAATTAATATGAAATATGGCTTTTGTGAGCATTGAAAAATATTATGTATCTAGTTTATTACTAACTAGCGGTCCGCCCCGGCTTCGCCCGTGGTACATATTTCGCAATAAAAGGTAGCCTATGTTCTTTCTGAGGGTCTAAAGATTATCTGTGCCAAATTTCATCAAAATCGGTCCAGTAGTTTATGAGCCTATTCATTACAATCAAACAAACAAACAAACAAAGTTTTGCTCTTTATAATATTAGTGTAGATTTACTAGTCCATTAAGATAATGAATGGTTTATAATAGTCCTTTAAAAGCCAGTTTTTTTTTAATTAGGTAGGTACTTTGATAGATAAAACGTTTTTATCTGAGTATTTTAGTAGTTTTTCTTTGTTTTATTAGTTTAGTTACTTATTACAAGTTTTACACTTCATTACTCATCACATTAAATCTCAATGGAACTGGTTCACACCTTTTACAAGTTATTTCTTGCCAAATAGAGGAACTTTAACATTATTTTCTAAATTTACGTAGGTTTAAATGTCTTAATATTATTTCAATGACTATCTGTTTGGTTTGTATCCATCACGATCTGTACAGGAACGTCAATCACTAAATTATGGGTTAAATTAGGTTAGGTTACTCATTCATCTCTATCTATGTATTCCGATTTAAATCTTGTACAGAAAATTATCAAATTAAATATTAAACTTAATTCCAAAAATACAGCAAGGACTTAATCGAAAATAAATATCTACTTTAATAATTCGAACCTGGTGCAAGCAAATTCTGAACAACGTTTTGATATAAAATAAATTAAACTTACGTAAATAAATGTCTTAAAAGTAGAGCGAAACGCTTCAAAATTTTATGTTTTCGCGTGGGAGTTTTATACAAACACTCAGTAGACGATAATATTTTGTTAAATTAAGTGTGTTTACAAAATGGCGAATCTAGGTCTTAAAACTTTGATGGGCTTGTTTGTTTTAATTTAAGTTTAAGACCTTGGAAATACGTACTAATTTTTAAGTATATTGTTCACTTATTCTGGTACCTAGCACCTACAGCGTAGCGCATTATCGGCAGATGCAGTTGAGAAATAAGGGTGGGTTTTGCGGGTACTCAAAGATCTCTTATATATTATAACTCCTTTCATACGCTTTGATGATGCCAGATGCGCCTGATGACTTCGTGCTATACAAAAATCATAATAATCTTACTTACTGATATTTCCATGAATGATAAAAAATAAAAATATTTCATAATATATCTATAGGTAATGAAAGATCTACTAATATATAAAGTTAAAGAGTTAAGTTGTTTGCTTGAACAATCTTATCTCGGGGATTACTGGTCCGGCTACAAACTTTTTTTTCAGTGTTAGATATCACTTGCCGAAGAAGGCTAAGAAACGAAGACCAATAGAAGCGGAATGCGGGTAAAACCGCGGGGCGCAGCAAGTTGTAAATGTATTACGAAGTTTCGTGCGATAATAACCTTATTCTTCACATAATTAAAAAAAAACACTATAATTAAAAAATCTTATGAGTAAAGCACGTATACGTGTATAAATAAATATTTCCAGTTATACGCAAAGCTCGCATAATTATGGTGACTATAAATATCGCATGATGATATCTTAACTTGGACTCCATAAAAATGTTATTAGCTATTTAGAAATTTAAAATTTGTATCTAGATTAGTTTTAGTGGGTTGTAACATAAAATATATTAAGTTATTGTGTTTGGATCGTAGAAAGATAAAAATTTATGTTTCACGCAGAATGAAGAAGAATTTTAAATAGTTTGGAAAATCCAAAAGTGCACGCCTCATAATTTT
>CAJQZN010034241.1:0-13348 GCA_907164685.1 Colias eurytheme | reverse complement strand
ATTTTTCAGTTCGTGCAATAGTTAGCATAGAATTTCATTACGCTGAGACAAATTTATAGAATAAGTACTTTAGGAAATTTGATCAAAGCTATAGCTAGATACAATGAGTTTATTGTAAGACAGTTATCAAAGAAGTACTTACCATAATACTTACTTTATAATGACAATTTATTTCATAAGTTTTTCGAACAGTCAGGGTTTTTGTTGTCATTCACCAACTTTGATTTCAATGCATTCATGTGGATGGAAAGTTTGCCAATTTCTTCACCAAATTCTTGCGGTGACGGGCCTAAAGTAGGCCTTAATTTCCTTTCACCAATTCACGTTCGAAGCAAGTTCAATAGAAAACAATTGACGTTTAATTACACATGGCCGATAGAAAAGTTCCCAATTACCCTTTGTCAGCCAAACGGTCGACATGTTGGTCGAAATTGGATTAGCCTGACCTCGAACATTCAAATTACAAAACTAAATCCCAAGAGGCTTTTAAAAATAATTGACTCGAGGATATCAGGTTCTTATTCTTTTTATTTGCTGGATTAAAACTAAAATAATGTTAAAATAAAATGTTTTAATTTTATTTATATTAAGCGTGAGATCAATAATAACCTTTGAGTAATATAAAAGGTTATAGTCGATGAAAGCTTGTATTTACTTAGCATCATTTTTTTTACAAATTCACATACCTAATGTTATGTTTGAACTTAGAGCTAGCGCGCACCACGACTTTATGCAGCGTGATTATTTTATCGCAGAAATACAACGTATGAGTTAGAGCTAGCGCGCACCACGACTTTATGCAGCGTGATTATTTTATCGCAGAAATACAACGTATGAGTTACTATGACAATGCGCGCACATGCGAATAAATAATCGCAGCGATTTTAAAATTGTGATTTGTCACATTTTGCTGCGACTGCTCGCGACGCGATTGTCGCGAAAATGAAATGCAGAATATGAAATTGTATGATACCGCGCGCACTGCGATCATAAAATCGCACACTCGGGCCCGGCCGGCACTTCACTTGTGTTTCATCTGTCCAACAGTAAACATCATAGTGTTATAGGTATTGTTTGGTAAATATAAACTCAGTAATCTGTCAAAAGTTTGAATTTATTTATTTATTTAACACTTTATTATGCAAGAAACAAAATATACATAAAGGTTACAATAATAAAAAAAAAAAATAAAAAAGCATAAAGGGTGGCCTTTTGGAGGAATTTTCATTCTATAATAGCCAAAGAATTTTTTGGGATACATCCATATCAGAAATATATACCATACATGGAAGTTCATTGTATTTCTGATAAAAGAAACCTTTGACAATTTTATCTGCTGTAAAAGGATGAGTCTAATATTGACGAATTTTCTTTTTTTTTATTCTTATCCTCCGAAGTAGTAAATAAAGACAAGCAACTTGTACGAAATCCATGATAAAAGTGAGTAGGTAATGATCACTATTAAATTATCGCTGTGCGCGCACCGTACTCTCTGCGATTTTCTACAGCACGATTTTGAAATCGTGTCGCAAAAATTAAAATCGTGGTGCGCGCTTGGCCTTAAACGATATATCGTACCTTTATAAGAATGGACGTTTCCCTTTATGATGATCATAAATAACATACCTAAATAAATAAATAACATAATTAACATAAATGTGAATGCAGATTTCGTAAAAAAAATTAAATAAGCAACGAAAGTGAACAACATTGTTTGGGGAATTTTGTTCAACGAGAACGATTCTAATATTATTTATAAGATTATTTAATACATCACACGATTCAAATATCACAAAATTTAATAAACATAGTACCTAAACCATTTATGTTAAATTCCAGATTGATGCGTGAAGAAGAAAACAACATACTCCTCAATCTGTCCCGGGACGAGTTCCGAGAGTTCCGCACACTGGTCATCGACATGGTGCTGGCGACGGACATGTCGTTCCACTTCCAGCAGCTGAAGAACATGCGGTCCCTGCTGACGCTCGCCGAACCTACCGTGGATAAGTCGAAGGCAGTTTCGCTGGTGCTTCATTGCTGTGATATTTCACATCCTGCAAAGGTAATTTCCTCTTCATTTAACTTTTAATGAAACTGCCTAATGAATAGAAAATGCATAGGCGTACGTAATGTAACCAATGTAATGTTAAATGCATACTTTTATGAAAAAATGACTAGACCAATTATTTTGCATAACGACAGTTATTTCGACCAACAGCAGGAGTTTAATACAACATTATTTTTTCTGGCTTGATTCACAGAATTGATGGCCACTTTCTAAATAAGCCAGTTTCTACACAAAAAGAGAAATTTCTTTATTCCTGACTTATTTCTTACAACCTCTTTCTTTCCACATTACAGCGTTGGGATCTCCACCACCGATGGACGATGAGCCTGCTCGACGAATTCTTCCTCCAAGGAGACAAAGAGAGGGAACTGGGGCTTCCCTTCAGTCCCCTTTGTGACAGAAACAACACACTCGTAGCGGAGTCGCAGATCGGCTTCATAGATTTCATCGTAGAACCTAGTATGGGTGTATGTGCTGATATGCTGGAATGCATTTTGGGACCTCTGCATTCGAATACCAAGAATTCCACGAGTACTGCTAATAAAGACCCTATTAATGAGGAATCTACAGGTAGCTCAGGTTCCTTTATCTTTGTCTGTCGAATTCTGTAAGACTTATAAACCCTTTATTGAGTCGAAACTTTCTTGTTGGAAAAATATCTATGATTGTTATTAATAATTGCAAAGGCAACGATTGATACCTTTTCATAATAATGTTTCGGTACTTCAATAATTACAGGTGCTGAAGCCAATACTAAATTCAAGATCAAGAAGCCGTGGGTTGCCTGCCTCATGGACAACAAAAAGATTTGGAAGGAACAAGCGGCGAAAGGTACTGGCAATAAAATGTTTATTGGAATATTTTATGCGTTTATGTAGACTCTAGAGCATGGAGAAATATTACGAAGATAATAGCGAAAAGTTGAGAATATTTTATTTGGACAAATATTGTTTTTTTTAAACACTTGAAGAAAATATTCGTAGGTAAAAATGGTCTCAACAAAAAGGTATCAACTTTTCCGTAAGTGTTCTTTCGACCGATTTTGATGATTCTTTTTTTTATTTGAAGTTCAGGCCATTTGAAGGCGATCTAGTTTTTTGATGAAATATATTTATATCATTTTTCAGATGCCGAAGCGCGAGCCCGCCTTGAAGATGAGACGAACGGGACACAGCCACAGCAGCCGGACGAATAATATTTAGCCACCTTTGTAAATAGCGTTAGGAATAGTTGTTACAGCATGCTGCATTCGCTGTTGAATAAGAAGTAGGCTAGTTGTTCGCTTCACGCTATCGTTGTACGCACAAAGTTATGGATACAATGAACTATATTTTGGTTAGTGTTATGTCATGGGCCCTCTTCACAATGGGCAGCGTTGGGCGAGTAGAGGCAACCACGATAGTGTAGAGGGCCTTAAAGTCTATGATCGGCCTTCATTGTAGGTGTATATTCATAATCGCCGTAATGGCGGCAAACATGGAGGATCATTTGTTGGGCCAACGCTGCCCAATGGAAGAAAAAATGTTCCCAAGTGAGGAATATTATAGTTCATTATATTCACAACATAAGATAAGTTTAAAAATCATAATATATACATTGTATAAATTCTCTTTGGAAGACAACGTAGTGAGTTATATTCGATTAGATGATGTACTGCAGAGCGGTCATCGGTAGGTGTATTAATAATAATTACTACCTATAATAGTTAATTTTGTTTTACTGAACATTTTAAATGCTTGACAGATGACTTATAATTTTATCTACAGATGCAGACGAAAAAATATCCTTGCCATAGATTATACTATAATTGGTTTATTATGCTATAATTATCAATAATTTACGATCAAATCTTGTGTTATTGATTTGCTATGGCTTGCTATTTTCACGGAAAAAAATTGTGTTAAAATGTAAAAATAATAATATAAATGGTATAATTTTGAATACGGTCTCGCATTTAAAATATTTAGCAAAATGTTACTTTAGCTTACTAGTTACTAGTATTTTGTCGTGCGAGCAGGCCTCGTATTAAATTTGTTTGTTTATAGTTATTTATGTTGTTTATTAATTATACAAATATGAAGCAATTTAATTTATTTGTAAATGATTTAGTTACGTAAAAATATAGATGTAATCGTAATGTTTATTTCGTAAATAGCTGGTTGTCTGTTTTATGTTGTAGCTATTTGTATTATAAATATTATATGAAATTGACTATTTAAAGTTTATCATAACGAATAATAATTATTAAAGTAGTCGTAGTTATAATATAATCATATTGCCATCGCAACCTTCTTACATGAAGACCTTCGTATGCCACCCTAAATTTAGTCAAAAAAAATGTATAGTGTAAATTATTTTTTGTTATAAATCTTGATATAAGAGAAGTAAAATTCTTCAGTCTATTTATTAATTTCGGAAAGTATCATAATCAATGTACAAATAAACTGTTAATAGATCAACCATCTCAAATTGAGGGCTATGACATCACAATCAATAATAATAGTTGGTATATAAATTAGATATTTAATTATCTGTATTCTGTGGTGATGATGAATACTGGCAATTTTAAATTTTCCCCTACCCTTTCTTATCTTTGTACTTAAAAAGATATTTTGAAATAATAATTTCCCGCCCTTTGAGACCGTCATGTTTGGTCTATGACATTCCAAAACAATAGTTGTATAAGATATTATACGTACCTATATTAAAAATGCATCTCTCTTCTCTACTCAAAACTATGCACTATTTTCTACATTAATTTACAAATAATGTCATTGCTTTTCTAAAAGTTAAAAAATTCGGAATCAGATTGTTCACATAATACGCACATTTTAATATTTAAAGAAGCGCAAAAAACTGCAGATAATTTTTTGAAAGGCAATGATTACCTATTTTTGTATTAATACTAATCTACTACTAATCTTAAATCATAAGGCTATTGTATCATAAAATCGCTGGTATCGGAGCAAACTTTATATAGGTAGTATAAATAGTACTTTCTGACTTGAGAGTCTCTATTCTGTAATATAAATAATTATGTACTTAAATTAGTAAAATTAGTTATATTAGTAACCTTATTATTATGAAAAATACGCTTATTAATTTTAATGTTTCTGATTGTATTGTATTGTATTATTGATTGGAACGGATGATACTCCTTGACCAAATCATTTTGTATATTTATTTTAAATGGATAAATTATATTTATCGTTACTACCTTATATGTATTTTCTTCTTATTGTTTTAATGTTTTAAATACTACCAAATAATGTATAACGCTAAGCTTAAGTTAAGCTCAAATCTCAATAATCCCATTCATTGATTCATTTTAATAACTTGATCTGATATTGGAAGAAACCATACGAACGGATTAAGAAAACCGTCCTTTTTATTGAATTAATTGGCAATTTTTCGTAGTTTGGTCCATGGAGCATTTAAGTGATAGGTTCCTTCACTGGCATACCTACAGATAATAATGTGCTATGGATACCTACTTAAAATAAAGGGTTAGCCATTTACCACTAAAACAAAGTAGGTACATTACAATATACCTATCAATAATAATCAATAAACATCACAAAGATATCCGTGATGAATGTACAAGATGACCGATTTAAAACTTTTACTTTATGAAACGTAACAAAAATGTTTTATTTTGTTAGAACTCCGAAAAGATACGTGGGACCACACCTTTGAATATCAAATCAAATCCATAATCACATAAAATTAGGTCCCTATATTTAATTCCAGGGATGGTAAGGATAGGATTAAACCAACCGGTTACGCTTAACGTAGAAATTTATAATAAATCTTTTATATCTATTTATTAATCATAGTACTTACTTATTGGAATGTATATCGTACCTAGTGTACTTAATAGATGATATAATATTATATGTACAATAAGCGCCATTCTAATCGGGATATAGCTTTATAAAAATGTAGTTTTAGATTCAATAAAAATATAAAACACTGAGTACGTATACACTTTTGCTTACAATACTGCACTCATCCCTATAGCAATGGCTGACGAAAACGAAGCAACTTCTGTAAATACATTGTTACAATAATAATTGTGATTATTTTATAGCCGGTAGAGTCATCGGTATATTTTCCACTTATAGGTAAAAGCGAAATGTTTGATACGTTTATTATAAGCTAATAGATGATATTCCTACCCCACATAACATTTATATTACCTTTTTCAACGTGTGAAAAATTTAATTCTGCGCGAATAAGGCACAACAGCGCCATCTTACTCTCAATATAAAACCATTTATAAACACCTTGAAAGGAATTAAAATAATGGAAACCACCCATTTATTTTGAGTTAAAGGGCAAAGAAAATTTACAAGTAAAATAATAACTCTAAACTTAAGACAAAAAAAAATGCAACAAATAATAATTTTGTCTAGTATCGTCTATTTTTATTGTATCTAAGACAATATAGAGTTTCGAACTATTAAGGCTGCAGTCTAGCAAAATTGCGTTTTCAACAAGTTATTTGACAATTTTTTCCCGGCTAATGAAATGATAAACTGAATTTTTTTTTCTTGTTTATCAATTAGTGTTATATACGCAATGTGCGTGAATTTTTTCACATTTATAAAGTTACTTTATGTTACCTTAATCAGGCCTTGAAGATAAGTCTCTTTCCCCCAAAGACATTTCGAGCTAAGTTTGTGCACTCACTACGTTGCAACCGATTACAATTTACACAATCTGATCAGCGCATTATTATCCTTATATAGTCGTTATTAAAAACTGCTGAATACAATTGCCGAAAAACTTATGATTTTCTTAATTAGAACGTTATAAATTCATTAAATTTCCCATTTTTTGCCTTACAAAATCTATTGATAAATACTGCTAAAAGTTATTTTTTCCATTAATTTATTCGAGTTGGTTGAAGACCAATGAGTATTAATCCTTTAAAAAACATTTTTTTTGAATTTTGATAATTCTTTAAATATTAAAAAAATATTTAAAATAATTAGGAAAAATTCTAGCGAATTTCTTTAGTCGCGCTCCTTGGGCCGGAGTGTTCTGACGTGTGCTCTACGCTCGATTTTCCTTCATACCGAAGTGAAAGTTGCTCTACTTCATTAAATTTAATATTTTTGTTAATTGATTATTTTTATCTTAGTTTTGTGCAAATATTCGTATTTTTAAACATTTGATTTCGATATGGAAAATAAACGAAAAAAATACGCGTGTAACTACTAGAAAAAAAATTATCTTCGAACATAAAGTTAATGAAACCAAATAGATTGCAAAGGTGATTGGCAACAATTTCTTTATTTTACGGGGTGTTAGTAAAGGGATGTATATTTCTTTAAAACTAAAGTAAGCTCATAAATTTTCTTATAATATAATTTTTTTGAAGTTCCAAAAATGTTTATTTTTCGTTTGAGAAATACGAAATATAATATAAACTTGTATTGAGAACTTGAACTTCCCAAGTTCATCCGGGGAAATCCCCATACGGGGAAAATGATTTGTTTACTCCAAAATTGATCCGAGGTGTTTTAATTTTTTCTTCAAGTCATTTTCAACGTAGCGGCATTTTGTTTGATTATTAATTTTGTAACTTAAATACAGGATGTTGGTTTTATGTTCTGATCTTACAGACGCGCTGACAAATTTAGTCCGCCATTTCTAGTTTAGTCTACCAACTCTAAGTACCAAATACCAATATTAAAACGAATGGATTATCATCACATCATCAAAACTCAGATGTAATGGAAGATCACAATAACATAGAAAACAGTGGGTGTTGAGAACTAAACAAACAGAAGTAACAGAGACGCGAAGAATAAAAAAAGAGGACGAAAACGATAATTCATTGATGCTTTCCCTTTTCGACGTATTGTTAGGGTACATCACCAATCTGCAAAAAACAAAACTGATGATTCCCAATGGCTGATTAAAAATGAAAAACAAATAATCGACAACAGTGGTGAAAATTTGCTGATCACAATGAAACATCCTTCAGTGGTAGCAGATTTACTCATTTAAAATGTATCGGTGAACAGCGTAAAGGAGAGGAGGACAGGAAAACATTATGAATGTGGATGGTGGATTGTATACAGGGTGTAATCGATAAGTATGTGCAGGCGATTATGACGTTATTATTGCAGGTATCAAAAAACTTAAAACTGATATCGAAATTACTTTACCTGATGAGCAAAATGACAATAATAACTTTTTAAAAGTATAACGAGAAATATCTAAAAAATTTACTTTATACACTCCCATATCAAAAAGGGAAAATGGGACTAGTAGAAGTTAAATGTCTAATGCCGGCAAAAGACATGAATGCGGAAGATGCGGTTAAAAAAAAATTTAATATTTGAAATACAATGCAAAAAAAAAACACTTTTGTCATAGATAAGAATCATGACTATTTTTTCCAAATTCAGGGACAACTAAACGTTGCAGAAGCAGAAGTCTGCTTATTTGCTGTTTGGACTGGAGTGAATCATTCGTTAAAAATAGAATATATAAAAAAGTATGTAACGTTTAGGCAAAATAAAATGATGGACCATTATCAAGATTTTACATAAATTGCCTACTGTCAGAATTGATTGATTCGAGACTTCAGCATTCGATGTCCATCAAGGACCCATCCTATATCATTCAAGCGATTGAAAAAAAAGAGATAAATCCAGTGCAACCGATAAAGCATCAGAATGTTAGCAAAAGATTTATTAGGTTTATCAATATAAATCTATACAGGGTGTCCCGCTCTTGGTATACTAAGCGCGAAGGAACTTGTAGTTTTGCATATACTGATCACGTAAAAAATACTTAAAAAAAAAATTACGTCCAAAATTTTTTGCTTAATTTTTCCTGAAAATCTATGTTTTCTTCTCTAGCTTCGCGCAGCCGGCATATACTGCTTCTCTAATATGAGCATTTTATCTATGAAAACATAATCTTAAACGATAGCTCACGTGCTGGTGGCAAAGTTGGGCGGCTCGCTTGTTATGGGTGTACACATAGAGTTTTAAGAATTCATCTATTTGAAAAAAAAATGCGTCTGGAATTTTTTAATTATTTTTTACGTACTCAGCGTATGCAAAACTATAACCTCCTTTGAGCTTAGTATACCAACAGTGGGACACCCTGTATATTATACATAAAATGTATAATAAATCTGTAGAAGACGCGAAGACTGACATCCGCGCGGACGGAGTCGCGGGCGGAAGCTAGTCAGAAATAAATATCTTTTGTTTTCATTTGTGTATTTTTCTATTTAATAATTTTTTAACACAAACATTACATTTTTTTATTATATACAAAATTTGTTTATCCGTTTTATTAGTTAAACTGAACAACTTTCACTAAGAAACTTAGGTCGAAAAAAATGTATAGATTTATGCATTTTGTATGGAAAGCTTATTTTTTTTTATATTTCGTCCAAATTTCTTTGTAAAAGTTGATCAGTTATATAAACATGAAGTTGAAGATATCAATAGAAAGTATTCGCAAATTTTGTGTACTGATAAAAAAAAAATCACCCGGTGTAATTTTCACGAAAATTGTTTCAAATTGTCTATTTTGGTACTTATTACGAATATTAAATTATGCATACGAATGATTTAATTTTTAAAAATTAAGTGGAGCAACTTTCCCTTAGTACATTTGTATTATTTACATATAAGATGACAGGATGCATTTGTTTGCACTACTAGACCAAGCCCTTAAGCTTTCATTATAGTATGAAAAATGATTTGACATTCTAACATACAATGAGTGAATTCCCTGCAGACCGTTTCTTCATGAATACTGAAACTCAATTTATGTATAATTAGAGTGTATAATTTCCCATATTCTGTCCTGTATGATATAACAGTTTGATTTATTTATATTATTGATTGATTTATTTATATGATAATAGATCTAATCTTGATCTAATTAATAATTCTCAGTATCCTGTCTACCTCTATTAGTTAAAAAAATGACATTTTATTTAGTCAGATATTAGTTAATAATCAACAATATAAATGCCAGTGTGAAAAGAGCGTAATTAAAATAAATTTTAAGTCCGAAGTAATTGTTTAAATACATCATGGTTAATATAGTGAAAATAGAAATAAATTGATGTCATATACTTAGATCTATTATTTTTAAGAACAATATAATGTCCTTTAAATAGTTTGAAATACTTTAATACCCTATCCTACGTACCTAATACCCTATACTACGTAAGAATTAACCTTATAATGAGTTATAATGTTTTTTGTCAATAAAAATACCTTTTCAAGCTTCGTATTATGTATAAATACCCTCCCTATTGTTATGTTCAAAACCTACAAGTTAAATGTACTTTTTTATTCTTTTCTATGTATATAAGTAGGACACATCTATGTAAAAGGAAAAATGAAATAAAGATTTTCGTAGAATATTGTTTTATTTATTTACATTTTAAAGTGGGTACAAAATAAAAGCACAGCCACTCACATTGCTTAGTTATATATTATATGCTATGTTTAGAACACCATAAAAAATTAAAAAAGGAACCAGTTGACCACAGCTGATTCATCACAAGAAACTTTATTTTATCTGTTTTGTTTTTAAAAAACAGATAAATTAATACAGTTCCAATTTTCGATGCTTTAAAAATGGTACCATAATATATGAATATTTCTACAACTAGTAGCTGGCAAAAGACAATTTTAATGAAATGCAGGTAAAAAAAATTTCAATTTTTACATATTTTTGCTATTAAGTATAATAAAGGCAGAATATTTCTAAGCTCATTTGCTGTGAAATATAGTTTTTTAAATTTCATTATCATGAAAGTTTAACTTTCAATTGCAGTTAATATTTAAATTTAAAAATAGACACCTAATAATAAGTAAATATATAGGCTATAGCAAATAGATCAATAACACAACTCAATAAAAAAGACATTCTTTCATTTGCAAGCCAAATTGAACCTTAATTCTCTAGTAACAAAGTCAAACAGCATAAATCAAATGTTCAACACTATATTAAAAGAGAGTTATGCAATTTCTTTGATTATTAACAATATCTAAGTTCACATTCAACAACTTGGATTCTTAATCACATATTACTGAGATAATTTTAATGCACTCATGTTTAAAATACTTCAAAAATTCGATCTTAATTTAGTATATACTTATGGATTTTACCAAAGATAGTAATTTCTACTGCTAGCGATCTCACATCATTTTTCTGTCTACTGCAAGATATTTTACCTGTTAGAATATCACCCTGTTTCACTTCTTTGGGATCTTTGAAAAAGAAAACAGTTTGTTTCCAATGAGTAGCTGTTTTATGAGGACCAGTTGTAAATGAGACACTCTGCGGCAAGTCGAAGAAAGTATTAAAATATCCCAACAGAGATGTCAAATAACCATCTTTTGTTATTGGCAGCCGGAACTCAGACACAAAGTTCATTACATTAATAGTACATGTATAGATATCAATTTCTTTAACAACACATGGTTCAGACAAAATGTGTTCTTGTGACACTACATCTATGGTAGCTTCACGCACGACTTCAGATTTCATACAATTCATTTTATACCCGTATACATCAGACCAGTAGTCGATCAATCTCTTGTGTGTGTCCATATCACCATTCGCTGCAAGACTTATATTACATTTATTTGGTAATAATAAACCTCCAGGGTTCAAACAGCGATTTCTGGCATATATAACACTATCCAACATACCCTCGAATAGTAGGAAATATCCCATCCATTCTGAAACTATGATATCTACTTTCTCACCCAACTTTGTATCTTCTAGCCTACCCTTTACAGTTTGTATTACATTGTCAAGCTTGTTTTCCCTAATGATATCCATTGCATGGTAAATAACATCAGATTGATCAAGCGCATAGACCTTTTTAGCACCAGCCGTTGCTGCAAACATTGATAGGATGCCGGTACCACAGCCCAAGTCTAATACTACCTTATCTTTAAATGTATCCTTATTATTAAGTATTGCATCTCTATAACTCTCTGTGCGAACCTTATCAGACAACATTTCATAATGAATACCAAAGTGGGCATAACTACTGAAATATCCTTCATCACTTTCTAGAGGAACTTTTGATACACAGTCTACAACTACATCACCGCCCTTGCTAAGTGGTCCACTTTCGACTAGTGTTTTCATAGATTGTTGCATTTTATTCATATCTTCTTTAGCCATTTGGAGGTGTGTTTGACTCTCTTTGAGCTGTTCTGTCAGTGTTTGTATTGTCCGTTGTAATTCAATAAAATGTGCTTGAGATAAAGTTACGAGTCCATTTTCGACATTTGCATGGTATGATTTAGGAGAAGTTGACTTGTCTGCCAAAGAATCGAAATCGAACATTAACCATTCATGATTTTCAACTGGTTTCAAGTATCTTTCGTTGTCCCACAAAGGCTTTTCTGCGGACATTATGTCTTGTGCACTTGATTTGTGAATGTTGATGTAATTTATTAGCTTGATGTATGAATAACAATCCATATTAAATTTTACTTTTAATTCACTCAATTTAAATCCGTGTTCTGTTTCGCAGTGGGTAACGGCTTCATCGATCGATGGAAGAGCATGTGCACAAAATAAACATGTTACTGATGTATTATTGGTTTCCATTTCTTGCCACTCATCGTCTTCGAAATGTTCCTCATCGGAACTAAGGTCAGGTACATCAGCCATCGCTTTTTATGGTTACTATTTTCAATTTCAAACAGAAAATTATTAACTAAAACTTCGCACAACTATCAAAACCATGTGGTAAATATAATTGACAAATGAAATGACATTTCGCATTTGTTTTTCAACTTTGACAATGACAGTCACACGAACGTTTAATAAATATTTTTATTATTAAAAAACTTATAAATTATTCAAAAAAATTTAATAAATAAAAATTCATGTTGTCTTTTCATCCTTACTCGATTATTTATTTATTTGTATTTTATTTTTATAAGAATAACATATAAAAAAGATTTTAATTGTGACGATCCCAGCGACCGACGATACATTAAAATTTTCGTATTGGCCACCCTATTTGGCGCCATTTTCAAAACTTTTATCGCCATGGGAACCATGTGCACAAACATAAATTAGAATTACCTACTAACAGTAAAGTAAAATGAAACTGAAAATTTCTACTTTTAAAGAACCTAAGCACGTAGGTGTAGTAACTTGCGCGTGTTGGAATAACACTGAAGACGTTTTCTCCTGCGGGTAATAATTATTTTAGTTTGATAGAATATCTAAACAATATAGGTTTGCTTCACCATT